>PNEQ01068276.1:0-22791 GCA_003012365.1 Medauroidea extradentata | reverse complement strand
TATTTATGTGAAATAAAAAATTTCAAAATTTGAAATTTTTTTTTGTACTTTTAGAAATTTATTTTAAACACAAAAATATTTTATAATGGGTTTGTATATGCTTCAAGCCGTCGACGGCGACGTGTAGTTTTGATGAGATTTTTTCCATTTCATTATATTTACTGGTTTTCAAGTTTTGTATGAAGTAAAATTATGCAAAATTTGACTTTGAAGTGACATTACGGGAAAACTGGCTGAGCTAATTTTTTTTTCGTTAGAGGTAAATGTTTTCTTCAGTAATGTCTACAAAACTAACACTATTTTATACAAATATAAAATTATGAATTTTTCCCCACTTGAACGCCCTTAAGGTAGCCGCCTGCCGTAGCTGCCAAGCGACGTGGATATCTTCGACCGTTACAAGATTATTCGATAACTGCACACGCTCATGGGTTATATGTGTTTAGGAATAGTATTCAACTACGTTGCTCGCGTCTACATATAACCATTTTAAGTTCACCGCTACTTATTAAAGCATATTTTCTAGTGTCCGAAATTGGTGGAAATGGGTGTTTTTGTGGTTTTTAGGTGTTAAAACCTTTATTAAAAATCTTTTAAAAGGTATAGCAGTCTACAGTACACCTTTATGTTTAATATTAGGTCATAAAATGATGGGTCATCAAGGAATGTCGTATGAAGGCGAGTTATCGGCGAGAAGATTGCACACCAGTTCGGTGACTTGACTTGTGTCTAAAGGCTAAGGGGAAGCGTGATGCGCGTACTATGTCGTCCTTATTGCTTCCGCACTTTTGGCTTGGAACACGCAAAATACGTCTACCCTGGCGGCCGCCGAAGTAGGGGGCGGAGGCACATGTTTACGTACAGTTGGTAACGCCGAGAATTCGGCCTTGTGTACGATTAATTTCTTTTCTGTATTCACTACGTAAGCTCATGGGCAGGAACCGGTTGTTGAATAAACTTCGGATGTCTTCGGTAGACGTCGGGCCGCGTGTTCGGGTGACTGCTATCACACGCGTGCTTCCTGGCCGTGACGCTGGTCGGTCGGGAGGCGAGTGTCGTTGACGGCACGAGGCTGGGCACTGCGAGTTTCCTGGTCCGGTCGTCAACCTTGTTTGCCTAGCGGAAAAATTTGGCAAGGCACAGTGAATAATTTGTTTATGTAGTATCAATTATTTTTTTTTTTTTTGCTGAAACCAAATTTATTATTATTATTATTTGGCTGTACACAGAGTTTCGTTTTAATCACTTTCGTAGTAACTTTTTAAAACCTCTTTCATGTGCAATAGAATGCGGGATTGTACCAAATTCAGGTAAAATAAAATTCATACGTACAGATGACCAAAGAATCCTCCGACTTATAAGAAGAACACTAGCAGTCTCCCGCGGCTTTGCTCGCGAGTATTATTAGTAACCGATAATATCTACTTTAATTGAAAAACCTCTTTGTACACCAGATTGGTATTTCAGTCATCAAGTGTTAGAATGACAAAGCTGCTAGTTGAGCTAACTCTGCAGCAGGATAAGTAGCTGTAGCTATCAACGCAAAAAAAAAATCAGTCCTAAATTTGTCCTTGCCACTATTAGCGACTTCACCTGGGCCTTATTTATAGCACTGCAAAGTTGATGTTGTGGGGTAGTTATAAACTCTTAAAATTAAGAGGTTATTCGAATGAAAAACGTCTGCATTTTCTTGGCTTGTGGGTGTGAGCCGCGTCTGAAGATTGTCTTGCGACGTTTCGGCAGTCGTTGCAGCTGCCATCATCAGGTAGTCTCCGACTCCGACTACCTGATGATGGCAGCTGCAACGACTGCCGAAACGTCGCTCACACCCACAAGCCAAGAAAATGCAGACAACGGCCGCGAAAGCCTGCGATCTATTTTGAAAAACGTCTGATTTACTCTGTCGAACAACCATTGATGACAGTACCATCAAATGCATATTTTCAAAATGATCACTTGAAGTTTAATGCCATTAGAAAGTTTTGGTGGGAAAACGTTTCGCGGAAACGTATTTTGTGCACCAACCTTGAAATTAGTGAGATAATATATGTCAGCTAATGTTGTTGAGGAACCTAAGTGGAAAGTGAACTGCTAACTGCACTAATCCGATTTGCCTTGCAATTTTTGTGTGTCAGAGTTGAACGTTCGCACGCAGTTTTTAACGGAATTCGATCCCAGAACTTCCCGGAATGTAGATCTGAGCTGCAAATAACTGCGGCACGTAACGTCGAAATAATTAATGTAAACAATTTTAATTTAAAAAATAAAATATTTATGTCCTGGGCTTATAGAAGTTGCACAACGCCACGTCTCGATAGGTTACTGTAGAGTGGAATTCCTGTATAGTTTATTTATCGCTGGTCGTACTTGCTTTTCGGACCATCTGCCGTGAAAGTTTACAAACTTAGTTATATTCTTAATAAGCATGTTGCTTTATGAAGTAAAATAATTTACACATAAAGTTCTAAATACTTACCTAAGCATCACTCTGACGTGAACAACACCTCAATAACTCATACTGGTTAGATATCGTGTGTTGATGGAAACCAAATTTGTGCCTTTTAACCCTTTTGGGTGTCGAAGTTTGAAATATTTTTATCTCACACGTAATACATTCGTATAAGTATCCAATTGAAGTGCAAATCACGACGGTAGTCCGTTCAGTCGAAACAAAATCGATAATTCATTAAAAAATACATTATAACCCCTGCTCAGTACTGAGAGTACGAATTTCGAAAAATTTTAAAACAGTTTTGCGAACATTTCTGTATTCATCATCCCCAAGCAAAAATTAACTGTATATCTCAACGGGTTCGATAGATACCGAGGATTTATCTAAAACACATTACAGGTCTTTTCACCTCCTAAGAGAGTGAATTTCGAAAAACCTGTAATCACGCTTTAGAATACTTTATCGGTGTCTTGTGAACGTGAAAGACATGACAATAGCCCGCTGCGATCAAGATATATCAACGATTAATTGATAACACATTTCACCAATTTTCACCCCTTTTCACCTCCTTAGGTGGGGAATTTCGAAAATTTGTGGAATTGCTTTTCAGTTATTTGAGCAAGCATCATTCTTTTACAAAAATCACGTCGCTACATAAAAATCAATGGGATCGATATTTATCGATTGTGAATCGAAAACATATTTTACCCTTTTTTTAACCTCTTAGGGGCCGAATTAGTAAGATATATTTTAATGGTATTTGCGACATTTTAAAAGCATAATTCTGAAGCAAAGAGCACTTCGATATCTCGATTGGTTCGATAGCAATGGAGGAATAATCAAAAACATATATCACGTATTTTCACCCCCTTAATTAAAGAATTTCGAAACGTCTTGGAGTTCTATCATAGATATTTGTATACGTAACCAGTTGAAGTATAAATCACGATAGTCAATTGTGTTTCAGTGATATAGACGATTAAAAAAAACATTTGCCCGTTTTCACTGCTTCGGGGTCGAATTTCAAAAAATCCTAAAACTACTTTTTAGGTACTTACGTAAGCAACATTTTGAAATGATTACCAACTCTCTATCCCAAAGGGTTCGATAGATATCGATAGTTAATCGGAAACACATGTATAGCAATTCCACCCCCTTAAATGTTGAATTTCAAAAAATCCATAAATTGGCTAATATGCATTTTATGAGTGTATTATTAAAGTAAAAATCACAATGATAGGCTGTCGGGTTCGAGCTCTATCGACGTTTCTGCGGAAACACATTTCACCCCTTTTCACCCCCTTAGAGGTCGAATTTCGAAAAGTCCCTTCTTAGTGCTCGCCTACGACCTGAGGGGAACCCCCACAAAAAATTTCACGATTGTAGGCCCAGTGGTATTGGCTGCAGTTTGATATGTCATTCAGTCACATTGATATGTCAATCAGTCACGGCAGTCAGCGTCTATATATATATATATATATATATATATATATATATATATATATATATATATATATATATATATATATATAGGATGAGTCAGTAGGAAAGGTACATGCTTTGAGACTTGATAGTACTGGTGATTTTGAACAAAATCAATAAACATATGCCCTTGTCTTAACCGTTTCAGAGAAACCGAACAGTTGTTTTCCTCAGTCCTACAGTGCTTGCCCTAGTATTGGGAACTACAGTGTTGCTTGGCCACCGAGGTCACCTGATCTTACCCCATTGGATTACTGTGTGTGGAGTTTGCTTAAAAGCTAAGTCTACACGCGCAGGGTGGACATGAGAGGAACTTCTCGCTCGTATTTACCATGCTTGTGCTCAAGTAAAGCAGTGTACTAAAGAGCTCAGATCAGCAACACAGCAGCTGTCTGTCAGAGCAGCAAAATGCATTGAAGTTGGTGGTGGAGTGTTTGAACATGTTTTGTGAGGAAATGTACACAGTTAAACAAAACATACGATAGCAATATCGTGATGTACCGTCACCTGCACATTTCCCGTTCCTTATTGTTTGTCATTCGGTTTCTCTGAAACGGTTAAGAAAAGGGCATATGTTTATTGGAAACATTTTGTTCAGATTCACCAGTACTATCAAAGCATGTACCTTTCCTCCCGACTCATCCTGTATATAGTGGTGGTAGAGGCTCTAGTCTTAGGTTTTTTAAATAATTCGGAAACAAAGCTGGTATTAAATTCTGCAGCAAGCACTAAGGCTTCGTAATTTATGGTAGTAGTAGTAGGAAGAATATTATGTTAAAAATTAATTTTTTTTCTTTCAAATTAAAATATTTATTTGTAATGATATTTGAACCAAGTAAATTTAAAGCATGGAAACAAGTAATAAATTATGTAGGGTATCAAATGATTATTTCATTGAGCCATAATATTACATGCTCAGAAAGCACATAATATTTATCCCGTGACTTTTGGTAATATTCTGGAATTATCGCTGTTAATGACCTTCAGTACGTTTTTGTTCTTCAAACAAATTATACACCTTGTAGTACACCGTAGTATCTAGTAGTACTAAGTGATTGGCCAGTGCACCATTTTATAATGTTCAATTTTTTTCATATCAGAAGCGTACTTCTCGGTAATCAGTCGTATTAATATGCATTTGCTGTCACACAATACTAATTCACAATGAGAGTTTTATATGAATTTTACTTTCGTCAGCTGGTGCCTCCGTATTCATAATGTAAATAGCTATTGTCGGCCAGATATTTTTGAACAAATGCATAACAAATATAACCAGATTGTAGACTTCTGTACTGATTATTAAATCGCTGCAGTCATTTCGACCTGGACTGTTGCTACCGGTTTTTGCTAAGTTGCAAGTTCAGGCTTGGAAGCAGTAGCAGATTACTGTTTTTATTTTACTATGCATTTGACTTTTTATATTAATAATGGTATCTTTTGGTGCACTTCCACAGTATTTGCAAATTGCGACGAAATCAGTTAGTGCTTTATGAAGCTTATTTTAGCAGTCTTTGGCAAGCAAGTTATGTGTTAATATATGTAGTGAAGTAAACCGTACGTTAGATGATTAATTCTTTGGATGTAAGTAAGGACGTCTTGCAGGTAATGCTACTTATCAGAAGAGTATTTGCAACAACAGTTGGAAGCATAACTATAGTTTATGGAACCATGAAGTATTTATATTAGGCATACTTTGTTTTAACGTAAAAGAGTTTTTTTATGATACAAAATGTTTGCTCGAAAAGGATTACAGCAGAGGCCAGTAATGTTTCGCGTAATATAGAGTATTTGACAGTATAAACGTTGAGGTTTTCTCACCTTAGCGATACTCGACATGTTATTATTTGTGATGAAGCTGAAATTTATACATTCGTAGGATAGTTCTGACTCTGTACATGCCTAATTGTTCTTTTGCACTTTTAAACTATTTGCTGGGGTGTTTTAGTGCTATCCCAATTTTTTTTCTCATAATAGCTGTCCTGAGAAAAGAAATACACTTGCGATAAATCCCAAATAATAAATGTGTACGTGATATTTAATTAATGTGTGCACACAATTAACACACGTGCAAAATAAAAATTGTGTGAAAGTTTCCCAAACTCACCCCCGATTACGGTATTTTTTTTTATAAAAGCAATAGTTTTAATAATGGGTTTTATATACCGCAGTGTGTAGAAATACGTTCGTATAATCCCTTCTTCCCCTATTCTACTCCGGTGAGACTGGAATGTATGCATTAAATTCCAGGAATCGGCAGGTACAGTCAGAGCAGATCGATACGAGTGACTGAGTCACCGCCCACTGACACCCGCAGGCGTGCCAGCTGCTAGGCTGTTTCACCACACACGAATTCACACTGAGAAAAGGTTTTATTGAATAGAAAAAAAATTGGGGCAACAAATTTAGTTCTCTTTAACCATTAAGAGCAATTAATATTTTGTGCAAAATCAAGTCGTCGTGCTGTTACTCCAAGTTGTGAGATGAGATGTGTTTGACTGTGTCTAAAGTTAAATTTTGAATTTTTAAAAAGTGTATTCGGTATTCAATTTGTCTATTACGTTCAGAGTGATCGTTAATTTCAGTGTAATTTTTTTAGTGTTATTAGTCATCAAACATGCATACAGGATTAAAAAGAGGTGTATAATTAACATTTTAAATCTTAATTATTTATGTTTAAACTATTTCATTTTGATTGTTTGTTTTAAAGAAATTCACTAAAAATTCTTGCAAGCACCGCTTTTGTTACTGCCGTAGAACATAAAATGACTTTCTTGTGTTAAAGGTCATGCACAAACTTAAGTGGGGTTGGGTCGTTGGATCAACAGAATATACACGCGTGTGATAGTAATAAAAAAAACCTTTAAGTTGTGTGAGTAAAATTGTAGGTACCCTCGAACAAGGCAACGTCGTAATCTGAAAAAAGAATCTATCATCTCTCTGGAAACTACTTTTTCTTAGTAGATTGCAATCGATGGGTACAGTGGTAGTGACTTGGATTCAGTTTCTTGGACGTACTTCATTGCAAATTGAATGACTTTCAAAGAAAACTAAACAAATAAAAGAAAACCACAAAATAAGCAGAGTATGCTTTAGTCAACAAGATACATACACAACATGAAATTCCAAAATGGAACCGGGTCAAATAAAAACAAGGAGCAAACAGATAATAAATGAAAATAATAACAAGTAAAATAAAAAACCAACGCACATGCGACACGACGATGAGACGAAACAAAAAACACAGTAGATATCAGACGCGAACAGAAAAATAAAAAAAAGACACAACAAAGAGACGAGACAAAACGCAGCAGATATCAGACATATAGTTTTCTTTGACAGTAATTCAATTTGCAATGGAGTACGTCCAAGAAACTGAATCCAGTCATGCACTCCCATTGCACAGTTCTTTCAAATATCATACAGTGGTAGTATTATTTCCACCATTTGTTAATTATAACGTAGTAATTAATAAACACCGTGTAATAATTGTAGCGGTTTTGAGAGTACTGAGGTCGCAATATAATACTTATTTTTAATATTATTCTTTATGACAAGACATTCTCCAGAAGTGCTCATTTTACAATGCATAGCTTACAGAAATTACACACGCGTGTTACGTTGGCTAGCTTGAGCTATTATTCTTAAGGGACCCTTGTGTTATTATTCCGTGAAATCCGCGTAGACATGAATAAGACGAGATTAACTATAGAAAATGTTCCTTTAGATATGAAATTTGTCATACATGCACATTTCCCCCCCATAAGTATCGTGAATATCTTGGAACCCAATTTTTCTGAACTGGTCTTTGGATGTTGGTTTTCCCAGCTGCTTGATTTGTGGCATTGCCGCATGATGCGACCATCGCTGGTGTTAAGAGGTCAAAGTGCATGCTTCTTGGAGATTGGTACACGTGGCAGCCAGCCCTATTGATCTTGAGACCACCGCAGTTCTCGCCCGTTAAGACATCTTGTTATCTCTCGTCATACACAGAATAAGGGAGAAATCAACACTGTATACACGTCTACATTCAACATGGGGACAATTTGCCTCCGAGTGCTTGCCTTGTTTAGATGCACCCAGTTGCGTCAGACCCGGGCTAGTACAGGAATCTCGTTGTATTCGCTACTTTTTTCCCCCGAGAGAAACCCTGTGAGTAACGAAATCGCGTATACTGAAACCAGAAACAGAGCTTTAAAAACAATGTTATGTTCCCAGACGACTTTTTTTTTTTTTTTACTAAAATTGTTATGTACTAATGTTTCAGATGACGTTGGCCTGTATATCTGTTATGAAAAGAAAAACGAATTACAATTATGCGTTACTTAAATTGGAAAAGTACACATACAATAGTATACTACGTAAGGTTAACATATAATTACATGCAGTGTTGCCAAACATGTTCATAATTTGTCTAGGCACTCAAGGAGCCTTCATTGTTATGCAAAACAAGCAAAAAATTTGGACATGCATCACTGTAGCACTATGTCTTCCCAGAAAACCAAGCTTGAAAAAAAAAACTATCAGAGTTAGACTATAATCAAGACAGGCATAGGCTACATAAAATACATGACATATGAACAAATCAGTAAGGGACTACATACGATCACAAACATAAATAAAAGACAAAGTTTCAAAACAGTTAACGCAACGTAAAACAAAGAAAATAAAAACAATCAGTACACCAAAGTTAGCAGTACACAGACTATAAATACTAAGTTTAAGACAAGGTTACTCGCAAGACAGGATAACAGCGATGCCACAAACAAACTAGACTACACATAAAAACACAGTAGTTTCTGTTTTAATTTTTCTCTCACTTTTTTTGGGACGACATAGTACTGCAATGTCGTATGTACAATAAATATTTCCTTTAATCATTATATTCCATTGCTAGAATATTTAAAAGAATTTGCATGCGTTACAACGTATACAACTATTGTTAGTGCATGAGAGTTACACACTGAATGCCAGAATTTTATTGTGTCTTATGCCACAATTTCTGATGGTCCATCTTCACCATCTGACAAAACTGTAGGTTCCGCACAGTAAGTTGAGCCCTTTATAAGTGCATATTTTGAGAAATGCAGAGCAAATCATACCGTTAGTACCTAGCATTTGGTTTAAATAAATAGAGTTATTTTTGTTATTTTATTTTAAACAGTACTAAATGTAATATCATCAGTGCCATTTTTGCTACAGTTAAATTACTAAAGGCTTAACTTACCGTTCTGCATAGTCTGGGTATGAGCTTGTTTCAACATCGCTGGCGTCGCCGATTGTAATGTTGAATGTGTGTAAGTGAAGCACGTCTAGAAATACTTTGGTTGGGAAATGTCCTTGTGATACTGCAAAAATAATCTTCACCAGATCCAATAGGATTGCAAGCACCCGCGGCCGATGTCATGCTGATATTGACCTGTCTTCCTGGCTGTAGTCGCGTCTTGTTGGCTTCTTTAATCGACGTTTAGACTAACCTTGCACCAGGAAACTTCAGGGGTTCCGTACTGGATGCCTGCTGCATGATACGGCGGAAAGTTGGTTCAATAAATCAACAAAACTCTCCTCCAGTCCCGGAAGCCAAGTTAATCAGGTTCTCCAGATCCAGTTTGTAATGTACAGGATGTTGCTGAACTGTATCGACAAACCTCGGCGTGTGATTCCTCATAGAGGTCGAAAATATATACAAGACTTATAAATTAGGTCAAATCCGATGGGGTGTAAGGATATTTGAAATTGTAGTTTAAGCAGAATTATTTTTGCTAGTAACTGGCGAAATTAACTGTAAGTTATATGATTGAGTTTCTGGATAATCTATATTAGAAATACGATTAGCAAGGTCAAAACATTTATGCCTATTTAAAAATCCTGTATGTAAAATAATAATAAAAAAATTAGTGCTCCATAACTAAACAGTGCAATACAAATATAACTATCTTGCATTTTTTTTTATATATATTTCTTTGCGGATTAGTAATCTACCATGAGTGATGAACAAAAATGGCACTTATTACTCTTGACCGTGCACGCCACTATTTTCCAGAAATTGTTTTTACAAACGATGCATATGTATGCATTCCTCAAAAACACGAGCGTGTAATAAAAACACACCTAGAAATGTTTGTTTAATATGTACGGTAGATTACCAATTTGTAAGACAGACCCCAAAAATTCAAAACTTCCAAGGTGTTACATTCTGTTTCCAATTTTGTAATATAAAGATATATATCGGCACCCATAATTTATATCCAACATTTTTTGTCGTCATTCAGTTATGTGTTATCCAACAACTCAAGACATGCAGACATGTACCGCCAATTCCTCCCGTTACTAGCAAAAAATACTATGCTTTAAGACTTACATGGGTGGTTACATCCCTTCGGAATTGACTTAGCGCATAGGTCTAAATATTATTATGTTCTCTTTTTTTTTATGAGGAATCAATTACAGAAGTTGGTCGGTAGAGCCCTTTATAGTCTGTTTAACAAATTAATTCTGGTAGCATAGTTTTATGTGGTCTACTGTGCATAATCATATAATTGTCAGGTCGGCTGCCCTGCCATCTTTGTTACATTTTCAGTTACACATTAAACAAGCTTATATGATGTTTCACGTAAGTAACTGGGGCGGTGTAATGCACCAACAAGCTATGTGCCAATTTGTAATGTTTTCATAAAACCCTTTGCCCTATGTCATTTTGTCCATTACCCTGACTTTATGACAAAATACGTCTTGTAGGACTATTTCAAAGCTGGGAGTATTTAAATGAAAAAACAGCACGTAGTTGGTTGGTGCATAACACCGTCCAAAAATCGGATTTAGTTTTCTGAAATGGCACGACCAGCTGTTTGAGGTCACAGTCGTAACAAGTCGTATCAAAAATATAGATAGCAAGAAAAAATAGAAATGTTAGTCGTAGGGACGAGCTGGACAATTGACTCCTGCGTGATCACGACTAAATGTAATGAAAGCAGATTGCTGCTGTCTGGGCGGAGCGCTATCGGCCGACAGCATCTGGACGCCTGCTAGGCGCTAATAGCCCGGAGGGGAGGACAGGCGGAGGAATTTATCACCAGAGCCTTCTGTCACTGTCCCCTCCCCCTTCTCATCGACCGACGACCGCACCCGACCCAGTGTCAACATCTATTTTTGGGAACGACATGACGCCTCGGACGTTGCGTCTGCCGTCAGTCGCTCGTGGCGACAGCCTGCGACAGACAACGTGAAGAGTTTCCGTTCTCCTGGCAGGCCCTCTGACCATCTATTTTAAGAGAGCTCGGGGAAATAATTGGTAATGTGGTTATTTGACCTGATCACTGCTCAACTTGTAGACATTGAAGACGCTGCCTCAGAGTTCTGGCGGGAGCAAGGCTACAGGTGGTGCTCAGAACCTGTTGAATATACGATGCTTATAGTTTTGTTTCTCAAAAAGATAAAGATGACGGTAAGTTAGCAGTAAGCAATATAGATGACCACATTGCTTATAGCAACTTTTAGGGCTGAAAACAATGAAGAAAAAGAGCATTTTCATTGAAATAACAAAATTGGAAATTTATTTTCCCCTTGTATTTTAATTACTGTATTCAAGTTCGCTTCCCTAAATACAGAAAAGGTATTTTGTCCTGAAGCTATATTGTTAAAAATGACTGAGTACTGCAGACTATAAGTTAACATTGTAAATTCCCTCACGGGCGTCGCCTGTCACACGCTTAAAATGCGTTGCAGTGTGTTCGTAAATACGTTTTTCTACCTATGCCATTGTGCCAATGCACGCAAATAAAATATACGTCAAACGATGACGGAAAGGTAGTTTCAAAATATCACGTCAATCAGAATAATCATTTCTGAGCCCCTTTAAATGTCCAACAACATATTTTTCAACCTGTTATATCTGAAAAACTACTCACGGGATTCGTGTGAAACTACTCTAGAAACATACAATGAACTTTGCTTAAACTTGTCACCAATAAAAAGATGGAGTCACCTTTGAAAGTGTCTGTCATGCGAGTGATCTTCGATACCATTGCACGCCGTTTCAGTGCCTTGCGTTAGAAGTGATACTGCGTCAGAGAAGCCGGTCAACGTCGCCCTTGGCGCCGTGCCTCACTCTCACGAACACGCGGCCAATATGCGGGCTTCTGTCTAACTAGCTTGCAGACTCGGAGTTTTAATAGTGAATCAATAACTTACTTTATTAATTCTCCGTGGGTCAGTTTTAAAGGTAACCCTTTCAAACAATACATCGTGCGCAGATTTTCAAATAAATATATACTTAGGAAAGATTTTACAGTTAGGGTTAGATTGTATAGTGTGTTTGTAAAATACGGTATGTATTTTATAATCACGTTTTAAGTACTATGTATTTAAAACAAAATAATGAACAGTATTTCTGTTACAGCTGTATTCTTTCCGAAACATCACGTAAATAGTGTTTTTAATATGTATTCACACGCAAATAACGGAATCCTAAAAATTGTTTAGTTTGCGGGAGTTAACATTTTACTGGTAAATGATGAGTAGGGTGGTAAAACACTTTTTCCCCCTTGTACTCGGGATCACTTACCGTGAAATATGGAGGTATCTATTTTCCGTCATGGATTCAATACCAAGAGATTTACCTGACTTTTTTTTCGCACGTTATGGGATTATCGTTAGCTTCTCAAGAGTTGTCAGATAGTTAAATGTTTACGACCTTAGTTAATTTTTGTCCATAATAACCATTGGATGGAAGTATTTTATCCCTGTAACTCATTACAAGAATTGTATTAGCAGTAATAGCCAAACATTGTCAGCCAATTGAAAATTGCTTCACCGTCGCTCTCATTGCATAGTGAACATTGTGTTACTTGTTTTTTACATTATATAATGTT
Organism: Medauroidea extradentata; assembly: GCA_003012365.1. Taxonomy (NCBI): domain Eukaryota; kingdom Metazoa; phylum Arthropoda; class Insecta; order Phasmatodea; family Phasmatidae; genus Medauroidea; species Medauroidea extradentata. The sequence goes on along the minus strand of PNEQ01068276.1, from coordinate 9,990 downwards.
GGCTGAAAAATATGGCGAAAATAAACAGATGTACAGTAAATTAAACAGTCAACAGACAAATTCAAGTCAAAACGCTTACACATTTACTTACATGTTCACGAACATTAATATTAGGGCAATTTTTCTAACAAAGTAGAGTATTTTAATGGTAGTAACATACGGTGTACGTGTTTTATTTCTTCCTCCAGTGTAGTCAGTCTAGGCCGCGGAAAATGTATTAAATTTTTGATTGTAAATATACGAATATTATTATAAAAGTGCAAGTCTAATAAAGGCGAGCCAACAACGGAAAGATTGCAGCGTGTTCACCGCCTTGCAGGTAGGGACTATGATGTTTACGATGTGTGTGAGTGAATCGCCCTTATCGCTCCGTAGTCTCTAGGCCTCGAACATATAAGCTACTCCTAGCTATAGACGGCGGCACTCTGCCTTCGCAGTTTGCAACCACATAGTGTAGGCGAATAAAGGTTTTCTTATATCTCAACCTGTCGCAGTACTTTTTAAATTTGAGTACTTATTTCCGTTAACGTTAAAATATTAACGTATAAAAACGTATTGAGTTGACAATTTCATGCCTAGAAACTCTCGAAAACACCTGTTCATAATATTTTCCCCCACTTTCTTTTTTATTCCTGTAGCAATATTTTCCTCTCCTCAACGCAGAAAACTGTATCCGTCCTAAAGCTATACTGTGAAATAGGACTGAGCATTATTTAATATAATATAACACGTAAATTCGTATACTTTTTCTCGCCATGGCTTTCAGGAATGCAGGATACTAAAGTGCGCCAACTACCACGCGCTTCAAATGCGTTGTAGTGTGCTCATAAATGCGTTTTTTTTCTCGAAACTATTCCACACGTGTCCACTGTGCCAATGTACGACAATAGAACTAATTTCGAACAAAGACGTAATGTCATTGTTATGACACCGTGCTCATTAAAAACAGTTTCGAAGCTCTCCAACAAATCTGAAAATTGCTTTTTCAGACTGCCTTTTTTCAGAATGTACGAATCGGATGTGTGTGAAACTCAGACTGAATCGTGCACCGAACTTTGCTACAAACTTTCCACCTGTAAAACTATATGGTGACCGCTTAAGGGTGCTCAGAGTTACTTTTTTTCCCTCAGAGACCAGTGAACGTGCGTCCACAATTCTTATCTACAAATGGAAAACGCACTTTAGACTACTTGTGAAAGCGACTTTTAAGACACCAACCAATTAAAAATCATTCGAAATTGAGGCGTACAACTACATTGGACTTTGCTATAGTGACGTGTTTAATATGATAGTGTCACCGCTTAAACTTGCACAGTAAAAACGCTACGTTAGGACAACTGTGCGCGCATATACGACTTAGGCGCAGAGGCATCCAACAATACTTGTGCCGGCCGGCGTCGCTTGTAGCACCTCAACGATTTTCGCCTCACACATACAAACGCACCATTCACCATGCGGCACCCTAAAAGTCCCATAACTAAAATGGATCGGCGAGAATCGTGCATGCTAATTAAGGGGGTTCTGCGCCTGACGCATGAACGATGTTGTGACGTGTCGCGCCTATTCTTTTCGACGCGAAACAGCTAAACTTATTCACATGTTGATCTACGAAATGATCACTCAGTTAAAACTATGCTTCTAACATTTTAAAAATTCTACATACATATTAGGAACATGTTTTTGGAGTCCCCCAAAATGGCTAAGTACTTTTTTTTTTTTTTTTTAGACAACTGAAACAGGACAAAGACCACCCGGATCGTAAACAACAACTTTGGAAACATGCGTTGGACCATACTGCAAACTTTCCACGGACAAAATTTTAGGGTCGCCGATTTTAAGTCCCATAGGAAAATGAATAGTAGGAAAACACTGCACGCCAGTTTGGGGCGCCACTGATAGAAGCGATGCTGTTACCGTCGAGTGTGGAAAGATGAACCTTATCGCTTCGCTGTCTCCGCGCATCAAATGCGGAAAATTACGTCTGGTGCAAAGCCCTCTTTAATAGCTTGAATAGTTGTAGCGATATGGTAGTTGCGTGCGCTGCAGGGTTGCTCTTGTAGCTATGTCACTTTTAAGCCTTTAACGCTCAGGCAGGTGATGTCCTCAAGACCTCAATGCTTAGCACCCGTCGAAATAACTCTCCACTCCAGCCTGGGTTGTCGTTTCAGGGGGGGGGGTAGGGGAGATTGGTAAAGGAGGATTGGGGTGATTGCCGCCTGTGAGCTACACAAATCCTTCGTCCATGAACGTGGCCGACTGTGCTGGTTGCCCGCGCCCCTGCTGTATGTCAGACGCGGCAACCCGCGCAGTCGCCCTGTGACACGGGGTAGCAGCTACTGGCGCCCGAGTGTCGTGGAATCAGGGCACCATTCTCGTCCATTTAGCTAGCAACGTGTTTTCTGTATATATTATGCTTAGAGATGATGGTATATCGAGAAATTTTTTGTTCCAACATACCCTTGAAACGCCGTTAGTTCCTTGCATTATGTATGATTGGGTGATATAGTCTGACACAACGTAGCTGCCTGCATATCAATAACAGGAATATTATAATAGCGGGATTCTTATTGGCTCAGCCAAATAGTGCAACAGTTCTGCTTACAATCGGAAGCCAGTAATCTTTTGTAAGTTGAACGTACGTTGAAACCCAACTAGCAGTCAAGTTTTCCCGCGATAAACTATCATCTCTCATTGTGCTTAGGGACGCCGATTTATAGCGGGAAAAGTTTATTCTCTAGGCTTCAGTATAATGTATTTATTTCTACCGCTTTTTTTCGTTACCGTGGCAGTGTTAATTTTGGAGCGCAACGAATGAACATTCGTGCCACGTATGTTAACAGTTAAACCGTACCAAATAACCGTTGTCCAGTCATAAAACACGCAGGACGCTACACTTGTTTGGAGAATAAGCTGGCAGGAAATGTGCTTGCGATTTAGATACCCTGTGCGTACTTAGGGGGTTAAACTCCCTTCCCCGAAACATAATGATTTTTTGCCTCTATAACGTTATGAGAATAGTTATAAGAAAATAACACCATAACAAGCTTGCTGATGTCAATTGTTTACTATCACAGCATACAAAAACTAAAAAAAAAAACGTAATTATTAATATTAGCTTCAGAATAAAAGTTCAAAACCCCCTCCAAGAACAATTTCTGGGTACGTCCATGTTAGGCACACTGATTTATAGCGGGGAAAGTTGGCTGTTTGGCAGACTACAGTATAACATATCTATGTCTGACCTTTCCATATTGGTGTGTCCACGTCTGATGCGCGCTACTGAAAATTTGTGATTTATCTTTAAACAACTACGTAACTATCATCAAATCATATAAGGCGTAGATCGCTACACGGTTTTGCAAAATACGGTGGCACGAAATATTGTTGTGATTTTCAGCTCTCTCTATCTATATGTAGGGAGAGATAGATAAATAGAGAGAGAGCTGAAAATCGCAACAATATTTAGTGCCACCGTATTTTGCAAAACAGTGTAGCGATCTACGCCTTGTTTGATTTATTTGATGATATACTATATATATAATATATAATATATATATAAAGTAAGACTATGAGGTCTGATGGAAAATAAGAAAATATGCAACATGGGACCTGGAATGGTAGGCCGGAAATAAATAAATATCGTATGAGGAGGGTACCTGAGGGTTAGGGTATAGGCTATCGCACCTCGGATGCAGACCTACTGTTGGGCGCTGGTAGGCATCTGCTTGCCTCGAGGGATGACATGGAATGAGGCCTGACTATACAGAAGCGCCGGAATGAGAGAGGTGGGAGAAACGCGAGATCCTCGAGGAAAATCGCAACCAGCGGCATCGTCCTGCACGATTTCCACGGGCGAAAATCCAAGAACTAAGTTCTAGCAGGAGTAGAACTTTGATCGCCTTGGTGGAAGGCGAGTGCTATAGCCACTGTCCCACCGCGATCCAAAGTGTGTAAGACGCCAGTTAAAATTATTAGTAAAACTATTGGGAACATCCTGTACACATCAGTCGGGTGTAAGTCCCGAACTGAAGTAAGTTAGGTTTGTTCAGTCACGTGACCAGGTTTTATCTCAATGCCTGCAAGCTGTTCAGGTAGGTTTCAAGATTAAATAAATAAAACAAAACAGTTGTTATAGGTACATTCGTTAAATATTTTACTGAATGGGGATATCTGCAAAACATGTTTACATGTTATTTTGTTTTTAGTTCACAACATTCGTTCCGTGCGTCTTCCTTTGATATTTTGAAGACTGTGCAGTCAGTTTAACTTCACTGCGGTTATGGTTATGTCTGATATTTAAAAATTTGTTGCGGCAATTAACCAATTACGTCTGCTAATAGCAGCCTACTTCGCTCTCGAACAGGGTAGCCAGGAGTAGATTGAGAAGCCAGGATACTGGCACGTAAGATAAACCTGCTGGCAATAATTCTTGCTACTTATGATTGTCATCAGAAAGTTGCAGTGAATGCGACACTGCCTCATGCGACACTGCTATGCTTGCATCGTTGCTGAGTGCCAGCAAAACGCATTCATATAGTTGTATGTAACAATAACGTCCAGAAAGTTCGAGTCCAAGAATCGAACACGGACCCTGCAGAATGTGAGTCATTACTTTACCTTACGTCACCCTACTCGTTTTAAAGTATATTACTTAAATAATCTTGTTTGTTTCAAGTAGCGAATTTTGTGATAGTATTGAAATACAGTTGTTATTTTTCGATAATATTATGAAGAGCACGCTTGCAATTTTCCCTAACACGGCCCACTCTGACGCTGAAATGTGAACCGTATATGAAACTGAAGGCTCATATCGTTATCCTGCCTGTGGAGGTCTTGTTGAAAGAAGAGAACCTTATGCCAATTTTTTCGGAAGATATCCCAATCGGATTTTACTCAGTTTCCTACCAGGGCGTGCTACATAATTCAACGCTAAAAGCATTAATCTATGACTGTGGGTTTCTTGGAGCCAATTTGCGAAAATTAAACAATAGTAATGCTAGGCAATAGTTTTAGCCAACGTTTGAAACCAAATTTTTTTCCAGTGTTACGAACTTCTGAGGCACAATCTCTGACGCCGGAACCTCGTGCATTTAACCGCGGCACAAGAGATCACGCGTTACGAATTAGTAATTCTGGATAAATGTTTACTCGTAAAGTTTGCAAATACCATTATCTAGGATTGTCATTGAGTAATTTATCCACATTGGCTTCGAAAAAGCGTAGACATTAATTAATATTTCAGCGTTTATTTATCTACCACGCACTCTTAAAGAACTACTGAAAACGCTACTATACAATTGTCACATTGGTTAACAACGTGCTACGACGTCGTATACTTAAGGAAAGAAAAAAATTAACGAATTCAACGACCCGTATGTAATAATCTACTGTCCTGTATATACCCAAACCCCATATATTCGTTCATTGTCTGTTGTTCCGAAGATTAGCAGCTGATGTACAAATAGCCTGGGCTTGGATATACACAAGACAGTTGATTATAACACGCAGGTCATTGAACTAGCGAAATATTCCTTTCTTACGTACTGAATGTCACCAATATTTTTAAAGGTGACAGTACGTACCAAAGCAAGACAAATATGTCTAATGAACTTGAGTCCTTAACTCCACACCTAAGCTGGTATGCGGCTTCCATCAATGACCTTCAGGTACCAAGGAACGTGTCATCAATGCCTGCCATCACACCAGGAGTGTTTCTAGCGGTGCGTTGTTTCCACGTCGTAGTGCACAAGGATGTACTGTATTGATGTTTGTGAACCGCCACGTAGAGCAACTGTAGCGATGGCGAATGAATGATGGAACAAGTTCACGTAGCTCTTACGGTGTGAGGTTTTTATGACCTGCGTTTACCAGACATTTTTGTCTTGTTTCGTTGCATTTTACTATCTCTCAAGTTTCTTTGAGTGCTTCTTGCAATGAGAATTCGTGAAAATAGGAGTTATAATTGCTATGCCTGTGTAATTGTGGCGTACTGTTTTTTTTCTCGTATTCGCTAGTTATTTCTGAACTTTGCATTTTGTTTTATTTCTGCGATTTGGCATAATTGTTTATGGTAATTTTCACTTTTTTTTCTTTTAATTCTGTATATGTTGCTGATGGCCAAATTTAACTTGCGTCTTTTATATTTTTTCCTTGTCTCGTTGGTTTTCTGTGACGACATAATACTGCAATGACGTATGTCCAAAATAAATTGTTCTATTATCTCTCAAAATACTTAATACTATGTTTATAACACTTGTATATGGCCAGACCTGTGTTGCGTCCCTAGCGGCGTGGCTGTGTTAAGGTGGCCGCCTGGGTTGACGTATTTTGCCCGTTCCAGGCCTAGAAGTGCGGATACGTTAAGGACGAGACACTACGAGCATCACGTCTAACCCTGACCTTTAGGCGCATTTCATTGAACTATCGTGCGATCTTCTCGCCGATAGCTCACCTCTATGAGACATTCAGTGGTGGCCTTGTATTTTTATTATATAATATTTAAGATAAGTATGTATTGTACGCGCCCATACCACTTAAAGCTTCTGCGCTAAGAGTTTAATGTCTAAAATGTAACGTAGAAACACTAGTTTGAGTAATTTTCTGCGCGAGAGTATACGCTTATAAGAATACGGAAGGACCTTAAATAGGCGTAACAAGTGTAATGATCTTGGAATGATATTCCTAAGGCGATATCACTCACCCACGTTGTGCAGTTGTTATTTATATATTTGCGGGCGAAAACACATACCCGCCAGGGACTCGGAGCTGGCGCGCGAACCAGTGTTGTCAGGTTTTCTGAAGCAAAAATCCCTGCAGTCTACTTCGAAGATCCTTTCCAGCTTTAAAAATCCTTGCTGCTTCCATATCACACATCATTTCACGTACAAAGTAAAAACCAACATCCAGATACTACTACAGTAAGAAATACTAATTAAATAATTATGCTGGCCCGTATCCAACACAAAATATGTCAAGATAATAAGATAATACATAAACCAGTACAACAGAGACAGGTGTGCCTGTAATAAATATATGCACTAATAACACTGTCAAATGTTTCGCATTAAAAGTGTTTTGAATGCAGGCAAGTAATACGTTAAAAAATATATACATCTCCTAAAAATACCTACATGAAAGGATTTATCTCTCAACCTGGCAACTCGCCGCGAACTAAGTGACGCACAGTGGTTCATGACTGCTGGACAAAATTAATTTCTCATTATGTCTTAAGAAATGTTTATTCCTACGTAAATTTGTCACGAAAGACACCTAACACAACATGTCGGAATTATAAACGAGATCCGGACACTGCTTCTAAAGGTCAGCTGCCTTAAGAGTGCGTGGTAGATAAATAAACGCTGAAAACAGCTCTTGGTTTTTACACTTTTTTCGAAGCCAATATGGATAAAATACTTCATGACGATCCTAGATCATGGTATTTACCAACTTTATGAGTAAATATTTATCCAGAATTACTAATTCGTTACGCGTGATCTCTTGCGCCGCAGTTAAATGCACGAGGTTCCGGCGTCAAGAGATTATGCCTCAGAAGTTCGTAACACTGGAAATTATTTTGTTTAAAACGTTTGCTAAAACTATTGTTTAGGATTGCTATTGCTAAATTTTCGCAAATTGGCTTCAAGAAACCTACGATTATAGATTAATGCTTTTAGCGTTGAATTATGTACCACGCCCTCTTAAAGTTACCCTCTCGCAATTAACAGGTCTGGCTCTTCCTAGCCATATTTTGTTAAGATAGATAAAAACTGACTCAGTTTACGCTATATACCTTGTCTAACACCTTCTGAACAATTTCTACATTTAACAATGTTACCATACAATTTGACATGCGTTCTTTCCTGTCAGTTATCACGCAATCTTTGCCACTCGTCAAAAGTTTTTTTTTTTCAGGACACAGCATATGCTGGAACAAAACGGTATATTTATTAGGGTAGCAGGTGTTCTAGGTGTTTTAAAGAAGTACACACATCAAGGAAACAAAAAAAAAAAGTATAGTATGACGGTATTCAACAGAATTTTTTTTGCATGCCTCATCAAACTTTATCAGTTTAAATAGTTTGCGTTCGGGGAGCACTTTCTATTAGGGATGCTGAGTGTGTCGCCTTCATTGTGGGTACTTTCTAATCTACATAAATGTATTTGAAGAAGTCATAGCTTAGACGACACTCCGCACATGAATACACTAGACGCCATGTACTCGTTTCAGAGATCCGCACATGAGCACTGACAGAGCCAGACCTGCAATTGCGAGAGGGGTCACTTAACGGCTGTTGATCTTCAAAGCCGCGAGTCCCTATTTATGCTGTATTAGTAGGCTAAGTTTTATTTACTAAACCTTGAAAGGGAGAAGATATCTCGAAACCGTTACATATTGATATTGGAAAAATGTTTGTAGTATGTAGCAAGTTTTGTTTCAAAACATTAGTTTGTATGTAATTTTTACTAATTACTTACTTTAAGAAAATTTAAGTCGATAATTAACAAACTTGGTAGAAATCTATGTTCAAAAAATTAGGCTACATAGTATAAACAAATTCCAACATTTCTGTGTAACGGTTTTGCGATATCTGCTCACTTTTCAGGATTTAAAAAATTAAATTCGTAAAAACAACATATTAAGGAAACCGGACCTCGCTTATAACTCCGTTGTGGTGTGATAGGTGTCTTTCGTGATAAATTTACGTTGGAATAAGCATTTTTAAAGATATAAGAAATGACTGTCCCGCTAGATTCCCGTTTTCAACCACTATGCGTCGTGCTGTGCGCGGGGAGGTGAAAGCTGTAGCTACGGCAGAGGCGGGACAGGACCAGCTCTGAGCGTGGTCATGGATCTCTGATCCTAGGACACTGCTCGCTCACACAAGCCACCATCTCTCCTCTTTCAAGGTCGCTCACCGCAGCCGCGTTGGCCCTCCGGCCTTTTCCACTGCTCGACGTGTTCGAGATGAAGACAGGCGCCAGTTGAGCGCCTTGCTACTAGAGGCGATGTGGCAAGTGGTAACCCAGCAAGAGTAGGCCTTACATCCCGCGCGTAGTCCAACAGCACGTAATATAGATCTGCAAGAGTGTGATATCATTACACGTGTCGAAACACAGGATTGTCCTTCAGACATCAACACGTATTTTTCTACTTTACGTAAAGGAGACTAAGGATGGTATTCCTAACTAATTTTATAAGGCTTTAGGTGCAGCTTATGTCTTACCTAGATCTTATCGGTATTTATAAACGTTAAATATCAAGCCAAATCCTTAAATAACACATAGTCGAGTATTATTTATAGGATTCGGAAATCGGTGATTCATTCTTGACTTAAAAATAACCTCTGCATGTGTGTTGCGGGCACAGGCTGTTACAAACGTTGCGACGTATTTTGCCACTTGCTTGTCGAATATAGTTTTTAATAAAAAAGAAAGAAAACAAACACAGCGTAACCTTACAGAAACTAAAACGATGTGGCAGCAAGAATGTTAAATAATAATCTACGAATATTTTAAAAACATAGAAGTAATATGTGATTTTCCAAATGTTTTATTATACGTACCTAGTTCTCAGGCGCAATTTAGTACTTACTGATGCGTTAACTCAGGCGCAAATGCGTCGTACGGTTAACTATTTTCTTCGGGTTCGAATCCAGGTTACTCCGAATTTTTGCTTTATTTTTTAAAATTATGGAGCACAATAAAGTAAAATAAAATTAATGTTTATTTCGAGAACTATAGTTTCTAAAATTTGAACTAGCGCTATAATAACGATAAATGTTGCTGACGTGATATATACAGGGTGTATTTGAAATGAGTTTACAGGTCAACGGGGTGATGTAGACGACGCCGAGACAATTACGTTGATATAGGACACGTAAGGTCGGACACGTCTGGAAATGCCCGAAAAGTGGCTCACAAAATTGAACGTGACGTCACAGTGACATTTACTGAAGGTTATCGTTTGCATTGTTATTACGAGTGATTGTG
>PNEQ01068275.1:0-22792 GCA_003012365.1 Medauroidea extradentata | reverse complement strand
GAGGAGGTGCGCGACGGGAGTCGAACAGAAGACCTCAAGAGTGAAGACAGCGGTGCACTCGGGGTGCTGCGCAGCACATGGTGAGCCATCACCACTTTGGACTGATAAGGTTGTACATTGTCATTATTAGAAATACTGTTGATTGGATATATGACTGAATTTTATTGTGATTTATAGTGTTTAATTAATTGATGGTAGACTTTTCTTGTGCTTTAATTGTCAAAGTAAATTAACGTGTCTGTGACACAGGAGTAATTGTGTGCATAACTAATTGTGTTGTGAGAGTTCTAGTTGATTACTGTTTTGTGTATTTCGTAGCTCTGTGAGCTATTAAATCCAGTACTTAATTTAACTCTTTTGTTTGTAATTATAAGACCTCTATCCCAAAGAACTCATGGGAATTGCCCACTAATAAAGTTTGTGCGCTCAGACTTGTAACAATATTTTAACATAAATTCGGTGCGGCAACGAAAGTGTACTTACTGTGCAACAGAGTAAACCTACTGTACTCTAGCTGGTCACTTATTGTAACCGCAGTATGAAAGGAGACGTCGCTCCTGGGCAAGCGAGGCATTTACCCTTCTCGCCGGTGGAAAAAAAAAGTAGCATCGATCATCGAAGTGACGTCACGGTCCGAGATCTGAGAGAAAAACGTGCTGTCCGTCTTCTGAACATCTGGTGTGGCAGCCCGACACATGTTGGCGGAAAATATGGCAGGGAAGGCCCGGGGGGTGGGTACTGTGTGTAATTTCACAGCGCTTAAAATAACGGCATAAAAATATACTGTACGTAACGGTCATGTTAAGCTGGTAATTTAGTAATCCCTAATGGATTAGTAGATCCGCTAATTTTTGGTGAAAATAATGTTATACTAACTTGTTTCACTGCATTACGTGCACATCTGCAACTGTGCTTCGTGGTTATTGGCTGTGTGACTTTACACAGAGGCGCCGCTCGTTTGATTGAGCCAATCAGAACAAGATTGCTGCAACATTACATGTCTGTGATTAGCGGGTACGACCCCAATACGTTGAGAGTCATAAAAATATAAACTATAAACACCTACCAATTAGCAGAGATGCATGCGCGTAAGTAGGGACCTCGTTTTACGCGAAAGAATTTTGCCCCAGTTTGTTCCAGTGCCTTACGCGCACATCTGCAATTTTGCTTCATGGTTATTGGCAGCGTGTCTATGTGAAGAGCCATATATAATTTGACTCAGCCAATTACAATAACGTTCCTGCAACACCGCACGTCCATGATTTGCCGGTAGAATGCTTAGGTTCGTGACAGTTAAAATATGCAATCACTGACCACGGAGCAGAACTGCAGATATGCACGTAAGGCACTGAAACATAGTGAGGCAAAATTCTTTTCGCGAAAAATAGAGGTCTTTACACATAAGGCATTGAACTAAGTTGGTGTAAAATTATTATCGCAAAAAATCAATGGCTGTATGTATGAGTAATATTAGGAACACTTGTCGAATATTTCGTGTGTAGCAATATTCAGAGTATATAAAAAACTGAATGCTTAGTAACCAAAGACGTCATAAATTTAACATAAAAGAAATTACTCATGTGACCGTTATTTAACCAAAAGTGCTAGTTGGAACAGGTGCTATGTTTTCACTTTAAAACTTCGTTGTAAATGACGAAGGTTTCGTATAGTTTTAAACCGTAATTATTATTGATATTGAGAAATAAATTTTGCTACGCATGCCTCAAACTGAATTGATGTAATAGTTTGAGAATTTTACTTCTTGTCACTGATATTTTTATAGATTAATATTTTAAAAAATAATACAATTTTGGTTTTGACATGAATACATTGTCGAATAGTAAAATGTTTGAAAGTGTAAATGTTGTTCACGAGGTTATATAGTAGACCTTAAAATAATATGCGTTTGAAGGAATTACTCATTGTTATCTTAATTATTGTTAGTAATACGCCATCAATAAGCTACAGTTACATGCAAAACTATTTTTACCGTGTCAAAAGAAGCATACTAAAAATTAACTTAATCGGCGGCTGAAACCACTAACTGTTGGAGAACGTTTTCTTTTGCCTACTTATGAATACATATAAATTAAAGCGCCGCAATTGACTCACAAGTTGTGGTATTTACTGAATTACTTAAAACATGTCGTGTGCGTTATAATAGGTAGCGTTAGGTAAGATTTGCTTGACTTAAGTTAGGCTTCTACACAAACTGCAATGTATGCTCACATTTCCAGTAAATTTAGACTTTCCAGGCGCTGTTATATGGAGACCGTCTTTATTTGGTTACATTTAACTACCGTGAAATTGTGATTCTGTTAATTTCTTTCAGAAATTAATATAAAAATCGTGAAATATTTCCTTAAGGGGGTTTTTGATGTTATAAATTTTATTTTTGCTGTTGTGGTATAGTGCGTATTTAATTTATCAACACATTTTAAGTTGCATAATGTGTAGATATTGTTAATTTTTGGATTTTTTTTTTTAATTGAAGCTTTCTGGAACATATATTTTACGGCAACTACAAAAATAAAAATATTAAAATTAATGTTCTTTATTATTGTTATTACGGATATAAATACTCATAATGTCTTGAGGTATACGGGATAAAATTTTTTAATGATTTTATAATAAGACTGTAAAATAATTATAAAATAATTTGGCCACAAAAATGAAAAAAATAGATACAAAACCTCGGTTCATTTGAAGACACTACTGATGGGTCAAATCATTAATATAAGAACCTTAAGTGAAAAAGTAAAAGCTTTTATTTTTTATTATATACGCGGGAAAACTTGACTTTGCTAGGTTTCAAATCACGTTCAGCTAACCACATGATTACTGGCTTTCGCTTGAACGCGAAGCTGTTGTCCTATTTGACTTAGCCAATAAGAATCCCGCTGTTTAATATTAGAAGCCTGTTATTTATCTGCAGACAACAACGTTTTGTCAGCCGTATATCCCCCAATCATATGTGTTGAAATTAACTACAGCGTTTTCAAGGGTATGCTGGCACAAAACATTTTCGCTATACCATCATCTCTAGACGTGATTTAAAACATGTGTTGTGAAGCCGGCTTTCAGAAAGCGAGCACTGGCTTCAAAAATCTTGCTACTAAATACAGTTACAGTTACCAGTTTTATTGTAAGGACACATGACTTGAAGCAGGTAACCAGGCACACTAACTACTCTACCTAGCACCATGTGCAGTTTAGCATTTATATAAAAAAGTTTTTCATGGATTTAAGTGCACATATTCAGAGTGTCTAGAACAGACGCGTAGCCAGGATTTGGAAAGGGAGGGGTTTTGGCCTGGGAATATTGTGGAGGAACACCGACCACCTCTTTAAAGCGGGGCGTCCGGGGGCCCTCCCCGGAAAAATGTGGATTTTAAGGTGCAAAATAGTGCTATTTTAACAGCTTTAGTAACTATTAGAGTACATGTTTCTGATGAAAATATTAAAATTTTAAAATATAAAACGTAATTAATTTTTCACCCTTTTAAAATGGTGATTCGGGAGTACTCCCCCGAGAAAATTCTGTAATTTAATGCTTATTTTAGCAGTTTTTCCCCTTAAAATTGAATATGCTAATGGTAAATATATTATTAATTTTTAAATATGAAATGTTTCTAATTTTCCGCCCCTTTAAAGAAGGGCTCCTCTCTCGAGAAAGCATGGATTTTGAGGTGAAAAATAGTGTTATCTTAGAAGTTTTCGTAACTACAGATAGATTAAATACTACTGGTAAAATATTATAAATTTTTTAGTATGAAATGTTTTCAATTTTTCACCGCTTTGAAATGGGGGTTCGGGGGTTCTCCACCGAGAAAATTTTTGATTTCAGGGTGCAAAATAGGACTTTTTAAAACTGTTTTCATAACTAAATTAAGGAATTTATTTAAGTGAAAAAATTGTTGGCTAAGGGGAGGGGGGTGGTTCTGACCCCCACTAACCTCACCTTGGTTACGCCCCTGATCTAGAAACAAACGTCTAGTAAACACACCACACGAATCCTCAGCTGAATTGGAGACGAAAATGTTCGCAGCAAAATATTGTACGGTGACATTTTATATGCACAATGTGGAAATATATGACTCCAGTTAGTCCCCTCTTGCGCTCAACGTTTATGTTACAACTACTGTCCTTACCTGCATATTATGTGTGCAGGTTAAGGGCGCGGCACCTCAGTTTTCAACGTCTTTTTTTTTATTTTTATATTGGTACCAGATATTTTTTTCTTATTTTATACATAAATTGTGATTAAATTTTCCTCTTAGAAAATTGTTGTATCTCCCATAGTTTTTGGGTAATGAGTCGTAAACGTCAAAATTTGGACTTTACGCTCCTGTCTCACACCATGGCCGTCTTTAGTAGAAGGCCGGAGTCTTGAATGTGGCAACGCTGCATCGGAGGCCTGCTGCCGGTCGCTCATTAGCTGCCCTAGTCAGTGTAGACGTGTACACGTCACTAAAGCTGCATCTATACACGTTGCAGAGACTAGGGTGGCCAAGAAGTGACAAGCAGCAGGCCCCCAGATGCAGCGTTGCCACATTCAAGACTCCGGCCTTCTACTAACGACGACCTTGATCACACACACAAACATTGCCTACTTAATCAGTAATAATGACTATAGACCGGAAATATTCGCGGGTTCGCAGACCTGTATGTAGGCTAGCCTTCAAGATTATGTGTTTACTGTAGTAGACAAAAACTGCTCATTAATAGGGACCAGAAAAATTCGCGTTTTCTATAAGTTCGTGTCACTTTCACATTTGGTTCTTGACTTATTTGACACCTCGTGTAAGTCCTGAGCCAATAATTAAAGTTTAATTAAAATGCAGGCTAATACCACTGTACCAGCGAGTAGCTAATGAACAGCTGTTGTTTGCTTGAGTTCACAGATATTCTTGGAGGCTAGTCTACAGGTCATTGAACCCGCGAATTTATCGGGTCTCTATTCATTAGCTTATGACCATAGCCGTCTTTAGTAGAAGGCCGCGGCCTGAGATCTGGCAACCCTGCCAGGAAGGGTCATTTTAAAACTTCTTTTGTCTCACCAACGGCTGCGGGCTTCCCCTGATTCACCGATATATAGGGCACAACAACGAATCAGGCAAAGCCATTGCCTATGGAGAGCTAACAGAAGTGTTAAAATGACCCTTCCTGGCAGGGTTGCCAGATATAAGGCCGCGGCCTTCTACTAAAGACGGCTATGTTATGACTGACGTAATGCGATAATGTAATTAGATATACTTTCAATTGCTTCTTTATTGTTGGATCAGATCGTCTTAAAGATGTGTCAAATTAGTCTGTAGCCATTAAAAAAAACTACATAAATCCAGAGTAATTTTAATACTATCTTGTACCGAAAACAAGACGCGAATTTTTTGGGTCCCTGGTAATTTCCGTGTATAGAACACAGTCTAGTTAAAAACGTTTATGATTTGCCTCAAGATAATAAAAAAACAAATATCAGCCATACTGCACAACTCAGAGAGATTACAACATGTTTGAGACTTGTCTGAAACAAAGCTCACAGGTTCTTAGTGCTTTGTGCGAATGCTTGGTTCTCGTCCAGATCTCTGGCACTGTGCAGTGAGATGTCGGCCTCATTTCTAGGGATCCTTTGTTTACAACTATACACCCGGTGTTCCGATCTGGACTACACTACAACGTCCAGAGCTGTGAACTCCCTGCATCACTATTTGGTTGCTATTTAAGTCCTACTCATAGCGACTCACGCACTTATCGCTCTGACGTCATACACTTCCTGCTCGTAAACGTGCTTCATGTTCCATGTAATGTTTAAAACTTAGGAGCTGCATAGTGGTTTAAGTCTAGCTATACATAAGAACTCAATAAAACTTCTAGTAAGAGAGTATTATACATAAATAAAAGTCAAAAACGTTATTTAAAACTAGAAAAGATCTTTACAAGTCAGCATGTTAAGAGTTATTTGGACCTTAGGTTATTTGTTTAAGGCACAGAACCAGAATATGGCGATAAGTCGACTGTATACCTAAATATTCTGTGCCCGCGAGTTACCTTGTCACATATACAAGTGTCCACTCACTGTAGCAGCAGACGATGTACAAGTATCTGAGGACATAGTGTACACATGACTGTGGAGTCCAGCCGGCTGGTCGTTGAACCCGCGACATTTCCAGGTCTCTAATTATGAGGAGCACTTATTTATCGCAGGAAAAATCAATATAACCTGTCCATATCCGACGTTCTTCTATTGTTCTTTTATCTTTTTTGAATAGGCCAAGCTCTGCTTCATAATCAGCGATTGGACGTCTTAGCTCTGACGTGTCTTGGGGTGTAACTGGCAAATCACAGACTTGTGAAGTTGCAGTAACGTTATTGTGATTGGCAAAGTCAAATGAGAGCTTAACAAAGCCACGCTGCCAATAACCATGAAGTAGAACTGCATATGCGCACGTAAGTCACAGAAGTAAAGTGGGGCAACATTCTTGTCGCGAAGAACAGGGGTCGCAACCAACGACATAATATCTGTGGTGCTCCGCTACTGAGTATTTGTACAGTTTGTTTTTAACACCTATACTATCCATTCTCCAATCATATGAGGCTCAGGCGTGTAATTCACCGTTTCGCAGACTAATACAGCCAACACGTTTGGTTTTGAACATATTAAGTAAGGTACTAAATAAGTATGAAAATTATACCTGATGAAAATTATTTAGGGCAAGCGAAAACTGTGAAAGGATATTAATAAAATGACTAGGAAATAGTGTCAAAGTAATGAGTGCAATTATATGGACAAGTGGTAGGAATGGAGAACAGTAGACTAATTTAAGGGTATGTGTTTACATACAATGTAGTAGGAATGGAGAACAGTAAGTTAATACAAAGATAACGGAAGAAAGGCAAAGACGGTGGCGCGAAAAATTCATGCTATTTTTCCTCTTTGCATATTACCTTTACACATTACATGACAACGCGTAGAATAATATATCTTGATTTTAGACCTGTTTGTATTGTTACGAAGAGTACATGTACACTGGGTCAGGACAGGATGTGTTAATTATGCGCGGTGACAGCTTACAAATAGTAATTCGATAATGTGTTGTCAGTTTGCCGACGCCTTGCTGTGAAATTTTATGTTAACCTTAATATTAACCACCATAAAGGACCAAGATTTTGTGTATAAGTTCTAGTATATGTAAATGCCAACCTGTGTAAATTTTGAAAAGAAATATTAAACCTATGCAAAGGAAATGCCGGGTTTAGTTTTGTCGGTCGCTTAGAAACTCCACGATTGATTGGGAGTACAAGGGGAGTGTTTTTTTTTGGGGGGGGGGGAATTGCCGCGAGAGCGTCGGTTAGGGAGCCTGAGGAGGGACTATCGCGCGGCCATCACGGAGTGTGGTTGTGCCCCGAGCTGCGTGTATTCGCGAGGGTCCGCGGATTTAGGGGACTTTTCGTCGTGACCACCGTGAGGGGGGGGGGGTTGTGTCCGGATTCGCCGTGGGTATTCGCGAGAGTCTGCATGTGATTAAGATATGCTGCCTTTGTGGTTGTTACTAGGATGTTGACGTACCCGAGGTTGCCGCGATAGCAGGCGTGGTTGGCCGCGAATTTCGGGCGCGTCTCTATAGTAACACATTTTATTTATCGTCACCAGGGTGAACGCTCTAGGACTGACAGACTAAATTCGGGACTCCTAAGGTATCCAAAAAGGAAAGAAATTCCGGCGTGATTATTCATTACTAGTAGCACCTACCATAAAGGAAAACTAGAACATTTATCAAACTTATATCAATATTACCACCCAAATAACCGACAAAGGTTACAAACTATTGCAATAGCGTGATTCTTATTGGCTTATTCAAAGGGTAACAGCTCCACATCCAAGTGAAAGCCAGTAATCCTCTGGTAAGACGAACGTAGGTTCAAACCCAGCTAACAGTCAAGTTTCCCCGCGATAAACCATCATCTCTAACCATGATGCATTCGCTGGCGTATCCTCTTACTGAAATGATCCACTAAGTATGGCTTTCTTACCACTGACGCGCGTTCACCAGAAACATAAAAGATGGCTTCGTCACCGAACATATTTGGTTTGGAGAGACGAAATCCTCACCATATTAATTCAGAGCCCATTCATTAGATTCTTGCCTGCGATATGTTTCACCCTCGCTTCCAGCAAAAGTTGACGTTTGAGTGCTGCTTTTTATCACACTCGTTTCAGGAGACTTCGGAGGTGTAAGTTACTTTTCTTTGGAAATTTTGTGTTACATTGCAAGGACTGCGGCTGATGTTTCGCCCGGCGACCGTCGCGGGGTACCGCTACGTGATTTTTTTCGATGGATTGTATTTCCTCAAAATTTTTTCAGCCTATTTGCAGAGTCGCGAGAAATTGATTTCCGCCATAATCGGCATGCAGACTGTTAAATTCAACAGCCACCTTTCTTAGACTTCTTCCACCGTACATCACAATGGCTCCTTTTTTTTTTTTTTTTTACTTATACTCATTTTTATATGAGCTAAATGATTTCTTGTAAAAAAAATATATACACATCAAATTTTTTTTAGGGCATTAGTCGATTGGCCTCAACCTCCACTGTGCGTCTAACATACATAGTTTTACAGTTCCAAAACGACCCTAAACAAAACAAAATTGCATTCCCAAAGACCACCTGTTACAACCGAAGGTCTCTGGCTATACTCTAGCTTCGCTAAGGAATTGTTTACATCTGCCAAATTATTAATAAACGTAATATTATAATTATCCATAGGAATAATAAACAACCAATCTTGTACAGCTGCATTAGACTATTATAATATGATATGGGTGCATATTATGTCGTTTGGTTGCCCTTTTGAATTGCAATGAACATGTGCCAATTTTCAACAAAAAAAATGTTTCCTGACTTATGGAACAGCCTGTAGATTCGATCACTTAATTCCGATACACACTTTCTGTTAAAATTGCCGAATGTAAATTTATGTCTGGCCAAGAGCTTTACGACGGAACCGCGAATGGGCAGTTTACGCAAACGCGGACGTATACAGCCGAAACCAAGTGTGTATTTTTGTTTGCTCGATTCGTTGATATCTTGGCCATTACACTTGTGCAGTGTTGCTGAGGCGAGAATTCAACGTCCAAAAAGTTACGGTTTTCCCAGCCGTCACTGGAAAACCGCGGTCTTTGTTCTTTACTATCGAATAAAACTGCTGTTGGAATGCTTCTTATCGGGCACTGTCCGAGGAAACAGTACGTTGTGTCGGCGTTGGCGTGGCAGCAGTTTTATCCAGGGTGTCAAAACTGTGCAATAAACTTCGGGAGGTGATTCCTTGACTCAAAGAAAATAAATATGGTACATCCTACAAAGGATCGTTATTGAGTTGCTGGCGGTTCAAATTGTTGTGTAGGTTGCTCTGTTGTAGACTGTCTTGACTGGAAAAAATAATAAAAATACACAATATTGTGGCCTCAGTCTCTGAGTGAAGTGATATGTATACGTTATGCTTTTTACCCACTGTGCACTGATTTGTTTAAATTAACAAGCGGAAATACAGTAGAACCGTTTTTTAAACCTCATGTTTTTACTTTCCTTCATTTTTTTAAGGACCCCTGTTTTTCGCGAAAAGATTCTTCCCCAGTTTGTTTCAATGCCTTACGTGCACATCTGCAGTTCTGCTTCGTGGTTATTGGCAGCGTGTCTATGTCTGTAATTTGACTGCACCACACGTCTGTGATTTGCTTGTAGGATGCCAAGGCTCGTGACAGTTAAAATATCCAATCACTGACCACGAAGCAGAACTGCAGATGTGCACGTAAGGCACCGAAACAAAGTGAGGCAAAATTATTTTCCCGAAAAACAGGGGCCCCTACTCATTTTACACCAATTTTTTGTGGTCCCATTTGCTGTTTATTTCCTTATTTTTACACTTTCCTGCATTTTACAATAATTTTCCACGTCCCTTGGGAAGTGTAAAACAGGAGTTCCGCTGTATATAAAATATAAAAAGAGAACTAATAGTAATAATAAACAATGTCCCAAAATTATCTCTTCACTCTTAATAGCATCTAAGGCGTGTTTGTTACTTCCTGTTTTTGGCCGATAGCAGGCCTATTTATCCCCTCAAGAATGGCCATTACACTTTACGTACAGTAAAACGCTGTGACATGAGGTCACTTGCACTGTGTTTTATTTCCATTGTGTGTCATATGAACATTCGTTATTCTGAAGTAAATACCTTTACTGAGGACTACCTTAAGTGGGATTTTTTTTTAAATTTCTAAATTCACCTCATACTTCCCAAGTCATCGTGCCCTTTTAGTTATTTTCGAAAGTGAACCTCGAGGGTAGAAGTAGGTTCCCATACGATGATGGCACCTGTGTACAGCTACTTTGTAAGCTTTTAAGCATGACTTGTACAGTACAAAGTGAGGACATAGTTACCATGCATGCATTGATGTCCATAGCAGATGATGTGTCTTTTATAGGAACTCGATAGCAATGCACTGCAGAATATTTGCTCACTTTAGAGTTTATTTTGGTTTTTCTCCAATAATTTCGTTACAGCCTAACCTGGATTTTGTTTCGTAATGGGGCAAACATTTTACTCAGACGGAATGCACACATTTTGGTACGAAAAACGATTATGAACCAAATGCGCATTTTTGACATACGCCATTGCAGCAAATGATGTGTCACAGAAAACAGACATTTCTCTGGCTATACTGTAGCTTCGCTAAGGAATTGTTTACAACTCCCAAATTATTAAAAAAATACGTAATGTTATAACTATCCATAGGAATAATAATCAACAATTCTTGCACAGCTGCATTAGACTATAATACATATAGTGTGATATTCATAGCCTACTTTCAATAGGAATAAATACCAAAAATTGACTATTTTCAATGTGGTCTCAAATGTTATTTATTTGAAAGAGGTGAAATTTCTGTGTTTTGTTTATCGTGTGATGGTATTCATACGTGTCAATCATGGGCGAAAGAACTGATACGGTCTGATAAGACAAAGTATGCTAAGTCAAAGTTTTTAATTTATTAGTCTGCCAATAGTCTATACCTAATGATTTACTGCAGAAGGGCAGGAAAAAAAATTGGAAATCGGCAAATAAGAGTGAGGGTAAACTAAATTTTCCTAACGTTTCAGATAAATTCCCCACTCATACAATAAAACGGCAACTAGACAATTAGAAAAATAAGGTAATAATCAATGACTTACTTTTGACACATTGCCGTGCAGATAATATAATAAGATAAATATTTTCTGTTTACAAATTAAATTTTACAGTTTAGCAATTAACAATTGAGAAGGCACTGAACTATAGTTTCACACTAAGAAAAATGCCAAAACGTTAGTGTATATCCATAGTGGAACATTTTACAACATTGTATGTCGACTAATCAAAGCATGAAACACATCAAAATCGTTTGTTGTTGATATGAAAAAAAACAACAACATTAATTTTAGTATACTTATGCCTATACGTATAGCCATTGGTTTTTATTGAAACTAATTTTGCACCACTTTGTTTCAATGCCTTATGTGAACATCTGCAGCTGTGCTTCATGGTTTTTAGCAGTATGTCTTTGTGTAGAGACGTCACTCATGTCACTGTGCCAATCACAATAAGGTTACAGAAACACTACACGTCTGTAATTTGCGGGTAGAACCTTAAAACGCCGTGACTTTTCATCTCGCACGGTTTTTGCGTATTGGCTCGTTAAAGCCAAAATTTGCATTTTCCGTTTTAAGGACGACACTAAAACCAACTCATTTACCAAACCGAAAACAAATTCTCAGTGAATAACGATGTTGTATGCTATAAATTCAGGTATGTTAAACCACAAAACAAAATATGTTTATGTTTAATATATATTGTATTGTTCAAATTTTTATTTTAAATGTCAGCATTTTTTATTTAAATACAAAAACATTTCATCTTTATTTTTATGTACGTGACGTCGTAACCTGCGAAGTCTTTACTCGCTGAATTTTTCAGTTTGGTATGTCAGTTGGTTATAGTGTAGTCCTTAAAATGGAAACGTGCAAATTTTGACTTTAACAAGCCAATACGCGAAAACTATGAGAGATAACAAAATTTCATTAGAACCAAATTTAGTCTCATTTTTTGTATAAAATAAGAAAAAAATATCTAGCACAAATGAAAAATGAAAATATGGTGATGAAAATTGCTTTATTCCGCGACCTTAAAACATCCAATCGCTGACCACGAAGCAGAGCTGCAGATGTGCATTTAAGGCGTTGAAGCAAAATTTTGGAAAAATGTATTCGTAAAAACTCGGTGGCGCAACTTATACCATTATTGCTACGTAATGAATTCATCCTGACGGTAACGTGTTTGCTCAATTCAGCTCGTACGCATTTCTTGGCTAGGCTACACGTGCAAACTTTTATAAAGTTGTTCGTGTCAAACCTTATTTCCTTAATGTATGCTTGTAAATATGTTGGCTAAAACATAATGCATTAAGAAGCTGTGCCTAAACAAATGTGCTGTTAATAGTACATCTCTGTATCTAATCATGCTGTGTTTGTTACAATGTTAATTTCACAAGGGTAAGTTCCAAATTTAATGCGGCATAAAATCAAAGCTTTACAATAAATTTACGAATATGCATATTGGTAGAGATCGCAAAAATTCGCGGGTTCACTGACCTGTAGGCTAACATCCAAGAATATATGTACACTCAAGCAAACAACAGTTGTTCATTAGATGCTCGCTGACACAGTGATATGGGCCTGCATTTATATTATTGGGTCAGCGACTTACACGAGGTGTCAAATAAGTCAAGGACCAATTATGAAAGTGACACAAACTTACACTTGTTGGAATTCTAGCTTGCGCCTAATTTTTCACGTGTCTACATATCGGCCAACTTGTATCTGAATACACAAATTCAGTTCATCATGCATTAATCAACAAAACTAAAAGCTATTTAACTTTCATTTATCTTTGAATTGTTGTTACCTTCTGACCCATTACGCAGTATGACTTATGGTTAGACATCATGGTTTATCGCGGGAAAACTTGACTGTTTGCTGGATTTCAGCGTACGTTCAGCTTATACTCCATTTAATATCAGTTTGGATTAATCTGACAGCAACTTATGGGCAATAATTTGTAATATTTTGTTATTTTTGTCACTACACAAGACAATTTTTGCAGTGCAAATGCTGAAATGGACATTTCAGGTTCATTTTAAAGCTAAAAATGTCTTGCATTGTGCAACAAATCACAAAATACTGAAAAATTATTGCCCGTAAGTTGCTGTCAAATTTATCCAAACTTATATGAAACAGAGTATACAAAAATATTACTGGCTTTCGCGCTACGTGGAGCTGTTGCCTTTTTTGACTAAGCCAGTAAGAATACCGCTAATGTAATATTTGATATTTCCTTGAAAGATAGGTGATAATAAACCTCGTGAGACTAACTGTTGTTGAGCATTTGTTCTGAGGAATCTTAAGGAGAGGAGTTTCCGTTGGATTCCGTAAGGTGTTTCATTATTTTGTTAGCATCACGTCGGTTGTGAAAATACATTCGTAATACCAGCATCTGTTAGGCGGGCTGCAACGGTATAAATATTTCAGGTCGTGGTCACATATCACTCGGAAATTAGTGTGACGCAGATTGTAAGTATTTGCAACTTTTATTACATAAAACTCGAACTACTGCAATTGTATTTTAAATACGCGAAAAGTTGATTAAATACCACGGGATACTACATTACCTTATATGTAATGTTTACGCGAGAACTTGGTTACAACATGGCAGACATCACTTGCCAATCAGCACCCGTGTTCGCTGACATCAAAGGAGCCGACTTGCTAGTTCGCTTCTGATGTCCTCGTTTATTCTGTGCTAACGGTTTAAGTCACGCACTACAGTTTTAAGCTCGTCTGTGTATTAACCCACTCAAAGGAACTATTTCTTCAATGTACAGAATAATCTAAATTTCAATACGGCGCAAAGTTTTAATTTTGGTTAACTTTAGACTATCAACTGAATAATTTTTTTTAGTTATTCGACGCAAATAGACCACGGATGAGAAATCAATAGCTTCTTACCAACATTATTTTACATTTAAATGTTGTCGCACGTATATTTTAATCATATTAAGTTTTTCCTACTTAAATTACATAACATTTACATGCTGCAACACGAAAATTTGAGTCAAAATAAAGAATTTCTCATTATTATTAATCGTTTATATGTATAGTTCTAATGCCGCATTGAGAATTAAATATAGTCTGCGTGTATATGTAAAATAATATCCAAGTCAGCAATGTTGAACTGAATGGTTATTAATTCAGAAAAAAACGCTAATATATGTCTGTCTTACCATGAAAACATAACACAGGCTATTTAGAAATGTAATTTAGAATTTTTACATTATAGCGAAAGGAATAATCGAAGAGTTTATAATCTGAATTAAAGTTAGCAATTTTTTCAGCTATACAAGTTTGACTAGAATAATTTATTATTTACAAGTATAACTCCATGCGAAGTTAACAATTGAGCCTGCTCTTTGTTAGGAAAATAGTTTTGTCCAAATTACACAATATATCCGACGAGAACAACTTGCGTCACATATAACCGTGTGAGATGCTACTGGCTGCAATGTAACTTGCCTAAATTGGAGTAAGATATAAGCTATATTCAAATTTCTTCGCAGCTCTAATTTGTACCAGTTTCACTACAATAGTGAAGATTGCTAGGATCGTTTTTTTTATTAATTTTATAGACTGATATGAAAATACTTATTATGACACGCTCATATAAAGGTGAATACGCAGAATTTTGATAGTTGTCATGTCATACTTTTGATCTAAAGAAATATCTGCTCGAAGAATGACGTTAACTTCAGATTACATTATCAGGTTACCAGAACCTTGTAACTTTACGCAAAAATGCTTTAGACCTACATTAAAAATATTTTCAATAAGGCGTTAATGTTGCCGCGACTATGGGAGGAAACATCCGAAAAAATGTTTAATTGCTGAGCCTAACTATCGATTACAGTTTGTTTGGTAACGAATCTTATTTTTCAAAAGTCTACATTGTTGTGATATTATATAAAGTTTGTATTTACACTAAGAAATATATTTTATGAGCCCTAATGGATACGCTTGTTCAATGCGAACTATGCGTTGATAACCTGCTGTTACGGCTGATGCTAGAAATTGCACAAGTGTTTCCATCATTAAAGTACAAGAATCACACTAACCCGGCAGTGTGTCAAAATTTCAAGAAAAATGCAAGTTTTCGCGAAACGTTTATTCCCGGCGAATAACTCGTTTATATGTGCAAGTAAGATCATAAAATAAATATCTTAGTTATTGAAAAAAGTAATATCTTATTTACGATAGAAAAATAGTAGCTCTAAAATATTTAATACTTTGTTGGCATTCACCCCATCAACTATTTTTTTTGTGAAACAACATTATTTCGTTTTCACCACATACTTGTATATCTCATTACCAAATAATTTGGAGTTAACTATAAAAAATTTATCTAAATTGTTGTTGCTGTTCGTTTTAGGAGTTTATAAAGTAGGTACATCAGCAGGCGACTTTACCTAACAGCTATTATAATTTAAATTTCGATGCTTTTAAACATTTTTTTTTTCATGAGACTTCAATATTCAAATCGCTAGTCAAAATAATTATGTAAAAAGTTATTTTTACAGTATGCGTGGTACCAGCTCATACAAATTATGTTGAAACAAAAAACAATAAACTCAGTTTTGTATGCTAAACAATAGGTATTACTACATTTTCGCGAAATGATTTATACACCAATTGTTTCGATTTCTTACGTACACTTATGTAGGTTACTTCATTGTTATTAGCAGCGTGTCTTAGTGGAAAGACATTTCCCACCTGACAGTACCAATCAGAATAAGGTAACTGCGTGATCTGTAGTTAAACGTTCCTGCGCGTCAGAGGCTCAGATATTACGGAGACATAAGGGCGACTTTGAAACGCGCAACCAATGCCGCATCGCCTCAACGAGCCAAGCTCTGATATAGTGTGCAAAGTTCCCGTCGAACGGTTTTTACTATGGATCACTAAGCGGTGACTATATACTTTTACTGGTGGAAAAATCTGTACCGTAATTCAGTGCACATCGCAGCCTGAGTTTCACATACATCCGATTAGTACATTTTGAAGTACGAAAGGTCTGTAAAAGCCGTTTTTAGCCGAGTTTGAGAGCTTAGAAACCGGGTTTTTTAATGAGCATAGTATCTTAACAATGAGATTCCGACCTTGTCTGAAGTGTGTTTTCCTTTCATACGTTGGCACAGTGAGCACACGTGGAATTGTATCGTAGAAAAATCCTGTTTACGAACACACTGAAACACATTATAAGTGTGAGATAGGCGGCCGCCTTAAGATTATACAACCCAGACCATGAAGCATAGATGCAGATGTGCTCATGAGTCCATAATTATCACTGCAATTATGTGCTATTATTTGTTATGAAGTAATCTGACAGGGCAACATGAAATTGACTGAGATTTAACTAAGAGAATATTTGATGGTTAAGTCTTCACCACGGGATACTCCTGGTAAAATACACAACGTGAAGTGATAATGTGCCTTGAACACACGAGGGTGGTGATTATATATGTCAGTATGACGTCATTTCTATTTCAGTATCGCTCTAGGCTGGAAAACTGTTCCCATTTTATCGACCTAAGTGGGTCAAGTGAAATTAACACGGCCAAGCACAGCCCTTCTGCTATAACCTCCTTCGGCCTGTGGCCAAACTACATTAGCATCTGTTCTTAGAAGCTTTGTTGCATGTTCCCATGTGAATAATTTATTTAATCATTGCTTCTCCATTTGAAATACGTGGCTGCAAGTCGGGTAGGTTGAGAATTTAAGAGAGCTGATAAAGACTTTTATTGATAATCACAGAAATTTGAAGTGAAGATATTTTCGTCAGCACTTAGCATCTCTAGGTTTTAAACACTGGTGAGGGGTGACGTGATGTGAGTAAGGAGCAGCGTTGGAATGAAGGGGCTGGGGAAACAGGAGATCCCCGAGAATACCCGCCGACACGATTTTCACGTGCGAAAATCCGGGGACTGACCACGCTGGGATTCGAACCCGGATCGCCTTGGTGGGAGGCGAGTGCTCTAAGTACTGCGCCAAAAACCCCCTGGCCAGAATTCGTAAGTGTATTTTACTACACCAGAAAATAAGAATTTTGGAATACGATGTTTTCATATTTTGAGCAAACTGCACCAGTGTGACTAACGCATTCCTTTAGCGGAATCCCTTGCGCCGGAATTGAATCAACAAAAACATAGCGTCCACACAAACTTAGTATCCCTTTAACATTGACTGCATACAAAACTTTTTTCTGCAATTTATTGATTCTTGCAAAGTTAAGTAGACGTTTTACGTTGTACCACTCACTTTTAAATACACTTAATTATATAATTCATCATGCTTACGTCATTCGTGTCCATTGTCCACAAACCGTGGGAGATACTATTATTGGGGAAAAGTAAACTGATATCCTGCCCTAGTACTGAATTTATTTTAGTTTCGGAAACCACTTAGTCACATCACTGTAGTTCTATTGCCGCTAGTTGTTACCCGGAATGTATTTCGCTGGATAGGCTTGACTATATGACCCTGCTACTTTCCAAACACTCTCCCCCGTGATGTTCCTTTATAAATTATAATTTTTTGACTAAAGTAACCATTCAGACAGATGTCTGTCAACCGGCAAAAAAAGGGGGGGGGGGTGTTAAAGACAAAATGTAGTTTTTTTGTGCCTTAGGCCTAACGTTTTGAACTGTCACAATTTTACCAGTATTGTAGGCTAAGTGGATTCATCTTGTAAAAATCAATAATTGAAGTAGACTTACTGTTAAAAAAATTAAAATCAATATTTTAAAATTTTTCTACGTGCAGTAGCTGTAAGCCTAAAATTATTTAAACAGTATCGTATTTGCATATAAAGGTAGACAACAACTATTGCGGAAATAAATCTTTAATACAAGGAATAACCAAAGCATAAACTTCTATGAAAATTATCTACATCTGCATTAAAGTTAGCATATTTTATAAAATTCTAGTAAAGTCTCAGTTAGAGGTTTAAACCATAGGGTACTTGTTAAGCGCATGCAATTGTAACGGTTAACGTAACAGCGAGGTCTTCTGAAACTGTTTATTTATTTATTTCTACTTGCAGTAAACTGGTGAAGTTAAGGTTAAATTGCATTTTCTTTCAGGTAACACATTATAACAATTTCTTATACCAACAGAAATTAATTAAATAAGAGTCAGACAATTTAATACACAGCATCTTATACTATTACACAATTATTATAAAATTAATCTAAATGTACTTCATTTGTGTCTAATTACATTACAAATTGTGAAACTTATGCATTGGTGAATGCCGTTGTTACTAATATAGCCTAATTGCAAAAGCTCGCTCAGTTACATGGTTAACCAATCAACTTCGTTAATCAGCAACTAATGAACGAACATTTAAAAAATACAAATATTAGAAAAACGAACTAAAACTATAATAAAATAACTTACATAAGGAAACTAGATATCTGAATCACAGATTTCCTACGAGTTTGGTATTGTGAATAACATATGCCAGAATGACATAGCCCTACAACACCAAATTATATAATTACAGTGCACATTCATAACGTGAAATGGTTATTGACATTTTAACAATACAAGAAGCGGTAAACAAATTATTCTTTAATTGCAATGACATTTAACATTTTTCTTTAATGTAAATATTGACACAATTATCTGAAAAGGTTGTTTACAATTAAATGAGCATTTCTAAGACTTTGCTTTATGGCCTACACTTTGTTTAATAGTTGCGTGGAAATTTTTGTATCAAGTGTCGAAAAGACAAATAACTGCCGAAAGAAAAAATACTTATTGTTTATCATTATTGCAGTTAAATTGCCACATAGATCTACTTATTTTGTATACAACTATCTCGACTACATCTAATTATACAAGGAATTGCAGCTATATTTATGGCTGGATGCAATGCCAGTAGTTTCGTGTGCACAATATGTAGGCCTAAATTTTTCTTTGAAAAAATTTGTTTTTATTTGTACTGGACATATAATTGTATACTCATTTCGTTTAAACCGTGTTGCCATTTTAAAAACGTTTCTGTTGTGGACATTATTTTAGTAAGATTTCTGTTTTACAAATGACAAGACAATTTTAACTTACTGTAAGATAATATTTTACACATTTATCGTAGCTTTAACTTTTTAACAAATAGTCCTGTTAATATGAATGTTGCATGATGCATGAAAATGTGTAAAACATACATATTATACATTCTGTTAATAAATTTCCATGAATGTTTTTCGTTAATTGTTTATTCTGTTAGAGCATATGCCGCATTTTACAAATGAAATTCCTTTTGGATGGTTCTGAAACAATATCGTTTATGATTGAAATTGTATTTTATATGTTTAACTGTCATTCGGACACATAAACTTTTTATACGTACGTATTTGATAGTTAATCTCTTTATAATTTTTTCCTTGAACACACCATTTCGGGAAACAACCTAGAGTACGGTATAATAAAATAATTTTGACGATAGGAATAATTTTTACAGGTATGGATACAAATCTGAATATTTTGAAGATACATTTTTCATTTTTAGTTCATTCATATATTTATTTATATCTATTAGTTAATTTTTGACGAAGTTGTCAGCTGTTAAATAACTTCAAATCATCACAACCTGGTTTTTAATTGTGACTATTATTTTATAGCATTAAACTAAGACTACTTTATGTATTAATACACATTAAATAATCGTTTAGTTCTTCATCCTTAGAATAATCACATGAGAAATGTTATTATACACGCTTTTAATTAATAACATCAATAGGCTCAGTGCACAGATTACTAAGTCTGTAAATGATTCAGGTTCTGTTTTGACTGATGATTGTGACTTGGCAAATTATGTTAATACTGATGACATTCCATTAAATTGTAGAAAAATTACAACGAATTGGTAGGATTTTGTAACCTACTGTGCTATGGAACTATAAAAATGGGCAACATTAAATAATATAAACTTTTAAAATTAATTAATTTTTATGTTATTTACATATTAATTTTTTATTAAGTTACAAACTTATTGCTTCGATAAATACATTTTAATGATGCCACTTGATATTGAAAATTTATTTTAAATACTTAGTGGTTCAATATAAACATGATTTGGCAAATACGCTTTTTTTTAGGAAGGTGTTTTAACGTAATTAGCTATTTTTCTTCATCAAAAATATAAAATTCCAGTATATTCAGCTACACGAATAATGTGAATTTAAAGAAAATTAATTTTATACAGCAACAATATCTATTGCAACTATTACTGCACAGCTTAGCATGGCAAGGGAACACAGAATTTTAATAATATTTCAGGTTTAAAAGTGCACTGTAATGTGTTAGCAATGCTTACAAAGAAAATACTTGGAATTTCAATTATAAAAATAATTATTTGTCAAACTACTGTAATATTATTTTCAAAACGTACAATGTTCTGTGAAAAACATTTGTGATTTTATAAATAACTGCTGTGCTAAAGTATCGAAATTTTTGTATGTAAGATGACAACACATTTTTTAGTGAGTAAGTTTGTGTAGTATAATCTCCAGTAGTATGGTAGATCTGTCATATATTATATTTTATTAGTCCTTCCGACGTATAATTCAGATTCAAAATTAAATCTTCCTAAGTGATTATGACAGCAATAACGGCTGTTGTAGCTAAAGCTTTGCTTAGTGAAATTTTTAAGAAATGTTATAAAACAGCTCTCCAGATGTAATATAAGGTTTGATTCTCCAGATGAGGAAGTGGTGTCAGAATCCTCGTTACGAACACCTTAAATAACACATTCCAGTCGAAAAGTAACGATCTTCTGTGGTAGGTATTTCTAGCAATCTCTTCGAAAACCACCTTGTTAAGCTTTTTAAAAATATAGGCCTCAAGTTTCACGTTATATGAACCTCAAAGTAACGATATAGACTGCGATTCTCATTTTCCTGCTGTGAAACAATCAGGAAGGTTCAATAAACGAAAATTACACGACGTCTGTATATTGAGACTGCTAAAAAGAACAAAAATAAACGATGTTATAGTTCTTTATGATTACTCACGAAACACAAATACAGTCATTTACTTGAGATGAGCACAACACTGCTAAAATTAATAATGCCTTAAGTGTTGAACTTTGGTTAAAAGCACTTTTTTTTGTGGAAACACAGATGTGACATAGATTGTTTGCATTCGCTGTTCGACTCTTACGAATGCATATCTCTTCTCACGTGATATTGTCATAATCCAACACAGATTGTCATCACTAAGAACGATCATCTGCCTCTAAATATAATATCATATCGCCTGTGCATATTTTCATAAGCCATGTGTAGAGCCCGGTAATTTTCGCGAAAAGAATTTTGCAGCACTTTGTTTCAGTGCCTTACGTGCGCACCTGCATCTCTGCTTTGTGGTCAGTGATTGGATGCCGTAACACCCAGCGTGTGGAGGTTAAACCCGCAAATCACAGACGTGATGTGTCGCTGTTATCCGTGTACTGATTGGCACAGTCAAATGAATAACGGCTCTGCACAAAAACACTCTGTCAATAGCTATGAAGTTGAACTGCAGGTGTGCACGTAAGACACTGAAACAAAGTGGGGCAAAAATCTTTTCGCGAAAACTACAGGGCCCTAGCCATGTGACATTATAATTACACAGTTTAATATGCAGCTTTATAGCGGCGCTCCCTTCTATCTTGTATTTACTGTAGACGTTTTTGACATCTAACCTGCTGGAGTAGGTAGGTAGGTTATCTCAGTCATGTGCCCGGTTTTGTTGATCACCAAGAACTTGAACGCCTATAATGTTGGTCAAGGTTTTAAGATAGTACACTGAGAGAAAGAATTGTTTCATTATACTAAATATATTTGTTTGGGCGATGTTTGCTTCAACTAAACAATATTTAGTTGGTAAGACCAAGCTTGAAGTCCTCCAAACAAATTTAATTATTTCCCTCGGCCAAATTATTCATTTAAACGCACTTTGTGCCAAACGTATATTTGGTTACTACAGGACGTCGAATAAATATTTTGTATAAACAAACAACTCGTCACAACTTGTCAACAAAATAATATTGTTAGTTATAAGTTAAGTGCTTTGAACCAACAATTTTTTTTTCGATGGACTAAATGATTTTGTTGGCGAAACTAGATACATTTGGTTGACTTGCGGAAGATGGTAGGCTGGCGTACGTAAGCGATAAGATGGTGAACACTGTATACCTCAACATTCAAAATATAAGCTTGTGCCACAAGTAGGACGTCTAAACTGTTAATCAGCATAATTTTAGTATCTTAATTTTACCTATAACAATTGCAAAGTGGTTAATTCGATTGATCACAAAAGAAAATGCTATAAACTTGAAAAACACCGCGGCTGCACGACTCGTTCTTTGTGCTGCGGTGCACGACCAAACTATTAATATAAAAATAACAAATCTTAAGCCGGCCTCACACGATGCCCAATTTCATAGCAGTTTCTATGCCCATTTTCTGGTAGCATTTCTGCTTCCGTCTGAGTGCAGTTCCAGCACCTCCACAAGGGGTTTGGTTCTGGGCATGGCAGATTTTGTACCCGAAACGTTACCCAAAAACGTAATAGAACATGTCCTATTTTTCGGGAGTTCATATTACCCA
>PNEQ01068274.1:0-22793 GCA_003012365.1 Medauroidea extradentata | reverse complement strand
TTGAGCCGAAATTTTAACCTACCTACCTTAACCTCTTGACATTTTGCAAACGCCTAATGACTGTCTCAGTTGTCCGTCGAGAGTACGAGAGCAAGGACACTAAGCCTGTGTACTCGCTCGTGCTCTCTGGCCTACACCATCTTGTTCTGAACCATTGTTTGGGGTTATCTACAAAAACCGTCTCAAATATTGCGACTAACTGCGTGTTTATTCATGAAAACATATTTCAAATGAATTTTTAATTCCAGCGATGAATTGTGAATATGTTTTTTTGGTTGTAACAAATATTTTATTAAAGAAATTAGTAGGGCTTGGTGACACATTATTTTCCGCATAATTGCTATTTGCTGTTTGAAACATGATGCTGATAAGTTAAAAGTTATTATTTAATATGTCCAAAAATATCATTTAATATATTCATAACTTGTATTAACAAAATTTACTTTTTCATTACTTTTGCTGCGTTTGCACGAGAGTGTAATTTCAGCAGGAGCAAAACACTTTGATGTTATATAAATTCAGTATATTTATTATAAAAAACGACGAGGTCCACATACAAACATCTCTAAACACAAACATAACCTACATATGTCCGAGCTTGAAAACCTGGTTTTATTAGTTTTCTCGACTCAGCCTGTCTAAAATATTAGTCATGTACGGAATTTTTACAACAATCTGACGAATGATAGACGTTACATTTATGTGTAATGCGTAATAACATGACGTCAAAAACACTACACCATAGATTGTAAACAACTGATGGCATCCTGTAAAAAAAATAATTAATACGGAAAAAGCGTAAAATAAAAGAAATAAACTGTGTGTGGCAACTTTCATGCTATATAGAAAAGGGTTACACAGTTCAAAATAGTTTTTCAAGTGTATGTGAAATTTAAAGGTGCCCGACAATTTTGGTTTTTAAGGTGGTCAAGTTGGTACTGAAAGAGAACGCTATTGTGGATTTCACCATAGAGATCACAGGAAAAATAAGGAAGTCAGCTTAACGTGAGAGTGCCGTCTCTTACTCCCTTCCTTGCTCTGTGCATACAACCATAGACTGCTGTAATTATTCAGTGGATATTTTAGACTAGGGTTCATTATATCATCATGCTCAGTCAATTTCGGTTACTTTTCCAACATAAATATTTCACAAATATTAACCAAAGTTTCAGTACAACAACTCGATTTTGTTTTGTCTCAGATACAACTAGAAAATAATAACTTATGTTAATACATGACTAAATCGTACAAGAACTCTACTAAACCTATGTTACTACGTCTATGAAAACATCAAGTAGGCTATAAGTCATGAAAACGGATAAAAACATAAACAACTTAAAAATTAGGATAAATAATGTTTCAGAAGATGATCCAAATGAACGAGGTAATGAATTAAGGAAATGTGTTTCTATTGTGGTCGGAATAATATATTTTAACACCTTAAACAGAATTATTATCGAAGTCACCGTTTGTGTTATTAAACCCAACGTTAAATATAGTACTGTATTTAAGATCATACCATTTTACATTGTAAAAAAAAAATGTTAAAATGAAATCGCTAAACCTCTAGTACACATAAACCAGTCTTTCAGTTTGAATATTCCTAGATATTTGAAATCGACAAATATCAAGACACTTTTAAAAAGGGAACTAAAGGGTGCTATTGATAATTGCAGCCAATTGCATTATGAAGTGTATTTTCAAAAACTATTAAAACACTTATGTAATTATATTAATTAACTATCTACTTAAACAAACACAAACATTTCTATCGCTATCAACGCAATTCTCAAAAAAGGTGAATGCACGCGGGTGGCTGCAATTAATGATATCTACACATCTTTATTTAAAACTTAAGAAAGTAAAAGTTAAGTCATAGATCTGTTCTTGGAGTTGTTGAAAGCTTTGGCACTGTTTGACGTAGCATCTTGTTAAAAATAAAACTTTAAGTTACAACTCAGAGGGTGTGCTAA
The DNA here is from genome assembly GCA_003012365.1 of Medauroidea extradentata. Classification (NCBI taxonomy): domain Eukaryota; kingdom Metazoa; phylum Arthropoda; class Insecta; order Phasmatodea; family Phasmatidae; genus Medauroidea; species Medauroidea extradentata. The sequence goes on along the minus strand of PNEQ01068274.1, from coordinate 20,820 downwards.
TGATTGGTTTAAATTTACGGAGCGTGGCGGAGCAGTTGTAAAACATTCGTCTCGCATTCTGGAGGATCCGGGTTCGATCCCCGGCTCCGGACATCCTGATTTCGGTTTTCCAGGGTTTCCCGAAATCATTCCAGACGAATACTGGGATGGTTCCTTAGAAAGTCCCTGGAAGATTCCTTTCCGTTCCCGCCGTATTCCTCTACCAAGGCCTTGTGCTGTTAGAGGACACGTCAAACCAAATAAATGAAATTAATATGTTTCAATTATAGAACAAAACATAGAAACACAATTTCTTATCAACAATTCTTAATTAAGTTACATTTATAATTGTTATTCAGTTACCATAAGCGTTCGTGTTCCCCAATACAGTGTTCTGGTAACTCTCTTGCTTCCAGTTAATAAAACAACATTGCATCCAGTTCCAACATGGGGAAATAGTGCCACACGCTGATGACACATCAATATTATTATCAAGCCATACTGTAGATTACTGAACGTGTAAATAATATTCACACGTTATATGTGATAAAAAATAATTGGATCTCTGAAACCAAATTTTCTTTATAACATACATAATATACTGTGTATAATTTTAGTTTCAGTTAATCAATGTGACTCATTACAGAGTTTGCTAATTAATTAAATTTTTCAGGAATTTTGCTAGACCAAACTTTTAACTATAAATCTCATCTAAAGAATTCATGCATAACATTTAGTCAGCGCTATTAACTTTGAAAATATTTAACCATACTTGAGACTTTGCTACCCTTAAAATTGTTTCCTATAGGCTTAGTCTGGTACACTCGAATATATGTTATGGATTAATCATTCGGGGTAGCAGTGTTAGTAATTTATAGAAAATCTTTGTGTAAAAAAAATAAATACGGATTTTTATTTTAAAGAAACCATCTATTTCTATTAGCAAAATATTAATTCAAAATATTAAGAGTTAAACTTTATATAATATTTTCATTTGTCTGTGCGTGATAAACACAAATAACAATAAATGTTCCTTCAGCACAAACATCATATTATCATTAGTACAATACAAGATAAGCATTTTTCTTCATACTTAACAATATAATTAAACAGTATAAATGTGACACGTAAAAAAATTAGGAATAAAAGTATTTAATAAATTACCATGTCGTATTATGATCGCTTCAATTATAAAGGTCTTTAAAAAAAATAACATTCGAACTCCAGTTGAAGAAGTCTTATAATGGCGTTACAGAACATTGGGGTGTTTCTTTGGAATGAGTACGATAACCAAGAAATTTACGACAGTTGGAGATACTAATAACGTTTATAAGTTTCATTGGCATTTATTATAGCTTTCATAAGAAATGTTTAAACAAAGGTCTATAAAGTAAAGTGTTTTTGTCATTTAACGAGTTTTCGTTTTAGCTTTGCTTTGTAATTTTTCTGTGTCTGCCTTAATGTAGTTGGTAGTAATTCTGCATGTTTAATATTTTATATTGTGCTTTAAAACTGGTTCAATTGTTTTGACACGTCTTATTCACCATATTAGGTTTAAATATATGCATTAGTACTAGATTTTGACCAGCGAATAATATCGAGGTTTTCAATGCTGGTGAGGGGAGTGGAGCAGCGCCGGAATGAAGGGGCGAGGGAACCGAGAGATCTCCGAGAAAACCCGCTGACCAACGGCATCGTCCGGCATGATTCTCACAATTTAAAATCCGAGGACCGACCCCGCCGGGAATCTAACCCAGATGACCTTAGTGGGAGGCAAATGATCTGACCATTCGGCCAACGCAGCCCCATTTAAGACGTGAAAATAAATAGACGATAATGAAGTGGATAAGAACTACATTATACGAAAATCATTGTGTTATAACCACCCACTTACCCACAAATGAAATAGTTGTGACGATCCTCTAACTGTATTCGACATTTTCGCCTACATATGACATGCTAGTGTATCCATTACGTCGTACTGAATAACTGAATAGTTTTCCTGAGCAAGAGGTTTTTACGTACTGTTTCCTATAATAACACACACACACACACATATGTCAGTGGCGACGTTACAATGTCTGGCATGTAGGTAACAATAGCACTTGTGTTTTAGTCGACATGTAACGAGTACATTGTACCAGTTTCAAATTTCCGCGTTTGACTTGTGGGAACAGCGGAGCGATAAGAACCAAAGTACCACGCTCGACGGGAAGCATAATCGCCTCTATTTGTCCAGGAAAGATACGAGAAACAGGGGTCGATTTATGGACAAATTGCAAGCATTTTTTTAAAATTAAAATAAGCAAAAAAATTCGAAGAATAACATTTCCAAAATCCACCGAAATCCACCTTCCGGTTTTTACTTTTTTTTCGGAATTCGTCCCGGAACAATGCAGAAAAAATTAATAAGTCGAAATGAAGAAAGGAATTTGGCCTTACTTAAAGCTATGGAGGAGTTTGAAGTGGATGAATAACAGAAAAAAAATGAAAAATTACAGGAAACGATGAGAAGATATTTAGAAGACGACTTAGAAGCTTATTCAGAAAAATTTATGGCGAAAAGAATTTTTGAGCATTTTCATGGTTCAGTGTAGTTTTCTAAACGCCATGGGTCTAAGAATAGTATCCATGAAAGTGTAAGCGATGTTTTGGTTAAATTCCACAACAGAAGAAGCAATAGTAAGAGTCCTGAAGACGAAAAATTCTATATTTTAGTGGATTTTGATGAATTTTATTTTTATTAGGTAAAACTATCTGCGCTTTAGTTATGGTCCGAAATATTTTGACGTGCGATGCATTGTTTTCGGCTTATTGCCGTTTAAAAATATTGCAACATTTAACAAATCCAGTATAATGCAAAGTTTATTACTTTTAACCGGAAAGAGGTAAATTTTTAATGCAATATGAGACATTTTGTGATTTTTTCTTAACTTTGTTCTACATAGTTTTTTTTATGATGCGCGGTTTCATTTTTATTGTTTTATGGCCTTTTCAGGTAAAATTCTAAAATAATAATAATAATAATAAATTGCTGATTTTATGCGAATTAGTATTAAATTTGAATATATTACGGAAAAGGCTAGGCACTTTACCTATTGATCTTAAATATTTTGCTGTAAAGCGCGCCATTTTCGATATATTTCATTATTTAATGTTTTCCAGGGATGAATCCCGGAAAAAGAAGAAGTTATAAGCGAATTTTCGTGAATTTTGTATATGTTATGGTAAATTTTGTGCTCATTAATTTTTGTTTCTTCAAGTTTTGTCGTGAGATGGGCCGTTTTCGACTTATTAATTTTAATTATTTCCGCATTTTTCGGGGACAAATTCCGGAAAAAAAGTAAAAAACGGAAGGTGGATTTCGGTGGATTTTGTATATGTTATTCTACGAATTTAGCTGCGAATTTAAACCTTTTCTTGCAGTTTGTCCATGTTTTTTTTGTATCTTTCCTGGACTATATTCACACCGCGCCAAACTGGCGAGCAGGGTTTCTGTGTAGTCATTTTCCTAAGAGACTTGAATCGGCGACTCTAAAATTAGAGTTTTGATAGGCCGATGCACGCATATAGTTTTTGCACTTTGCAAATTAAGGTAGTATTTACGGAGTTACATCAGTCCAAAAAAATAAACGTTTTAGTCGTTTTGACAACCAAGTGTGATGAATTTTTAAAATTATACAAGTGTAGTTTCAAGGGTTTTCTGTTCGTAGACAAACAGAATAGGAATAGTTTAAGTGGTTTCACGTATAAAAGAATACACAAGGCACGCTACAACGTCTTTGGTCGAGTACGTAGTCGTATAGTCGTCTTAAACATCTCGTATATGAAGTATTACCTACTACAAGCGTTAGTAACGTCCCTGGAATCTTTTTGTACGTGACCACGAAAAATTTGTTTGCAGTTAGAGAATGGTCACCCCTATTTTTTTCGTATTTTTTGTCGACGGTTTTACAGTTTTTTTTATGTTCCATTGTTTAGCTGTCTATAACACCAAATAAAGTGTGAAACTTATGTGTTTTTATTTAACGCTGTCTTTACGATATATTGTGAGTATATGAATAATAAACTTGAATTTCAAAGGTGCTTATCTCTCTTACGAGGAGAGCTAAGCTTATATCTTTGTCATAATTTAAAACAATAGCTCGCCTCTGAGTGAGTTGCTAAACAAACTGTACGTTTATTAATAGAGTTGTTTTGTCATGTTAGTAACACCTACCATACCTACAACTAAACAAAATATGTTTAGTCAACGGTGCATGTTACATCTGCGATATAAAGAATGCTTGGGTGAAACAAGTAGAATTGCTCTGCGTTTTGAATAATTTAGAACCTTGATCTCATGTATTACCTCAGGAACACATAACTAAAGTAACCTTCATCTCTTTCTCAACATGAAGAAAGCGTTATGATGTGATCTGTTGTCGTCAAAGGGAGCCTATATTATTAGCCCATGCATTTTAGGTTAAACATGTAAAAGAACATTGTAAATCTGAAAACTGGTACACAGGCACTTTTTAGTATGCAGAACAATGTACTAACAGTTCCCCAATTCCTACTAAGCTGGCTTCATTGTTGTTTTCTTGCACTTGGAACACTACTCGAATCATACATTCAATACGTAAAACGGAACCATTCAACATCAGCTATTGTTGTTTTCGATGGCTACAACGAAATTCTGTCTACAAAAAAAGAGGAAACAAATGACATGCAGTACGTAAAAAATCTCCTGACATTGCCCTTTCCTGAAACACCATTGTGACAGTTTCACAATCAGACTTTCTTTCCAATGGGAACAATAAGACAAGGATCGTCAACATGCTCTCACTGGATTCCAGAGTGCAGGACTAAAGGTACAGCAGACTATATGCAGACGCTGATACATTGGTTGTCCGAACAGCAACAGAGGAAGCAACTGCATGTCGGGAGGTCACAATTGTGGCTACTGACACGGATATTCTCATAATGCTTCTAGCTCGAGCACAAGAAGGTTTAAATGTAGATATACTTATTTCAGGATCTAAGATATACAATGTGGGTGATATTCAGAGAAATACAGGTGTGAAGACTGCTCTTTATCCATGCAGTCACATGTTGTGACACAACCTCAGCTGTTTTCGGCAAGGGAAAAAAGAAAGCGTGGAAGCTGTTTGACAAACGCAATGTTCAAACCATCGCAGACATTTTCAACAATCCTTCAGCAGACAAAGACCAAATTACAACTGCTGATGAACAGTTCCTTATATAACTGCAAACCAATGAAAATTTCATGAGCTTGGATGAACTCCGTGGTCGTATATTTGCTCGTTCTCTTGCGAGGCAGGAAATCACTGCCTCCTTTGAACTTGCAGGACTTCCGCCTGTCAGTGCAGCTAGCCCGCAGCACAGCTTCAGAACATGTCTACAGGTTAAGTTGTAGTGAAATTAGATGGACATTCTTTACCTTCATTTAAAACAGTGCTCTAACTTGATGTTCTATTTTATTCTTCACGTTCAATAATGGCTTGATAACCCACGTTGTCCAACCGACTGTGGATGGATGATGTCAGGTCAGTCACTGATACCAGTTGTATCTGATATGCCTCCCGCACCAAACATGTTACAACTTATTTCCTGTGCTTGTAAGGTAGATTGTGGCATACGCTGCTCTTGCCGTACTGCTGGTCTAAGTTGCTCCATAATGTGTGCCTACTGCAGGGGCAGAATCTGTTACAATATACCGAACCCTGAACTCGATGTAGATATTCTGGATGATCCAGATTGAATGTAACTACTGCAGAGGATAAACCTACGAAAACGTTCACGATGAACCCATCGTTTTCATCACTGCCAGTTGTACATGTGACCCGCAGTTTTACATGTTTGCGATGTGTAATGTGCTACGATTTAACTTCAACCATTTTGTCATCTGAAATACATGGCGTGAAGATATTGTTTGTACAAGTTATGAATTTTCTTCAATCCACGTGTTTACGTCATCTTAGTATTTGGTATGATAAATGTTACGTAAGGTTATTAAAATTTATGTTTAAAATGGGAATATAACTTGTCACTTATGACCTTTTTGCAAGAAAAACAATGAAGCCGTCTTACGAGAACTTGGGACCTTGAGTATGTTGTTCAGTATACTAAAAAGTGCTTGTGTACCAATTTTAAGATTTACAATGTATTTTTTAAGGTTATTTTAAAATTTATGTTTAAAATGTGAATATTACATTTTACTTATAACCTTTTTGCAAGAAAAACAATGAAGCCGGCATAGGAGGACTTTAGACGTTTAGGGCCGTATCAATAAACGGCTTTCGAATGACAACCAACTGCTATCCCCATAGAGAAAGCATTGGTGAGCAGTTGGTTGTCATTCGAAAGAGGTCTATAGTTTCGACCCTTAGGGTCGATATTGTAAACCTCTTTAGAGTGACAACCAACTGCTATCCCCATAGAGAAAGCATTGGTGAGCAGTTGGTTGTCATTCGAAAGAGGTCTATAGTTTCGGCCTTTAGGATCGATATTATAAACCTCTTTCGAATGATAACCAACTGCTATCCCCATAGAGAAAGCATTGGTGAGCAGTAGGTTGTCATTCAAAATAGGTCTATAGATACGGCCCCTAGTACGCTGTTTAGTACACTTGATAGAACACTCACGCCAAATTTGTGATTTACAATATTTGTTTACATGTTTTCATAAAGTTTTGCTTCAAATGCCTGGATAAACATTTCTGTCGCTGTGTTCATTTGTGTTGTCCCCGTTGTTTTTGTTCATCATTGTCGCCAGTTTCATGCACCTATCTTTTGGTCGTTGTCTGTTTTGACATTCCTTTTTCTTCATACCTACTACATAACCTATTTTAAAATTATTTGTATGTTTGTTGTCTACAGCTATTTCTAGCTACCTTTGTTTGTTTCTTGCGTGTTTTCGTTGCTAATATTCTTGGTCTTAGGCCGGGATTACGATGACTTCACGTTCACGTTTACGTAATAGGCCTACGTGATCAATTTAGGTGCCATATTACGACCCTTCACGTAAGCTGTAAGCAGGCAATGAAAAATGTCGGGAAATAAGTCGTCGTGTATGACATTATAGAGCTTTGAGATTAATAGTTCTCTAACAGCCCGCAATATGTATGCCATTTGTAAACTTTGATGAAGCAATTTTAATTCCTAAAATTATTTCTATAAGTTACAACAAAAATTATTATTTGGTACTCTATACTTTTGTTTATATGCATGTTATATCAAGTATAGAAAACTTTTTAAATGATGCAAAATAAAACACAATTACAAAAAGCCCCAAAAATTTATTAATGTAAAATCTAAATTTTAAAATGCGACAACTATGTAGGTCTAGCAGAAGTCGTATTTCGTAAAAGTTTTTTTAAAGCAGCTATGAGTACAGACGCTGGAATCATTATCCCTGTATTATTTTCAACTTTAGCATTGCTATTGTTCAAATGTGATTTATTTTAGGATATGTCGGGACGGGGTACCTACAAATGACCTAGGCACATAACCATCAATTGTTTCTTTATTCTTGCATTTTATTTCAACGTTTACACCCTAATAAATAAGTGATTTGAAAGTTGATGGTACGTGCACAATGCAATTGGAATAAATTTGGCAATTTTACCAGGATATTGATGTAGGCCTAAAAATTATTTATGGTTATGTCTCCTAGATACAAATACAGTATCATAAAACCATTTAATTACTGTCTGGTCCTTTTGTAAGCTCCTAAATAGTGTGTAAAATTCTCCGCAAAATAACACAAACGGTCTAAAACTACTCAACCTAACCTTAATACATCCGTACAATAAAATAACAACTAAAAACCCCGCAAAACACGGTCAAAGATAACACGACACAACAGAAGACATTAATTCCTTCGAAAATTGGCTCAGATAATCACGTGGTATAATTTCACGTATCACTTTAACTTAAAAGCTTGACATCAACAAGCTTTTCATTACGTATAAGTGAACGTAAGTATAACGTGACGCGATCATGATAGGTCACGTTTAAGTGTGTTTGTCAAGGTGTTCCGTGCTTGCGTGAAAGTTAAAGTAAAGTGAACGTGAAGTCATCGTTATCCCGTCCTCAGGCCGGGATTACGATGACATCACGTTCACGTATCACTTACCACTTGATCAAGTTCACGTGTACGTAATACGTAATCAATTGAGGTGTCTTATTACGATCCTTCACGAAAGCTGCAAGCAGGCAATGAAAAACGTGGTGAGAGAGCCTTGAAATTAATAGTCTAAGATAATATGACACAATAGAAGACATTAAGTCCTCCGAAATGTCATTGACCCAGGCGATCACGTGGTATAACTTCACGTATCACATTAACTTAAAAACTTGACATCCACAAGCTTTTCGTTACGTGAAAGTGAACGTAAGTATAAATTAGCGCGTTCGTGATAGGGCCCATTCAATTGTGTTTGTCAAGCTGTTTCCTGCTTACGTGAACGTTAAAGTAAAGTGAACGTAAAGGCATCGTAATCCTGGCCTTAGTCCTTCTATGTAACAGAGAGTTTTTTGTGACTCAACAACATTCGCTGCCAATGACGTATATGCAAGTAAATCACTTCAGTTTGACTAGGACAATGTCTGTAAGAACATAGAAGGTGAACATTGGTCGAATGTTGCAAGGTATGTTGGTGCTTGATCACTGCTGTACAATACCGGTGCCCGCTGCAGAAATAAAATACCGTCATAGGCACAGTGATATTTGAGCGTATTACGATCATTCACCACAACAACTGCGATATGCATGTGTAGAGCAGCAGCGCTTCTCCGAGAACCAAGAATGTTACATAACCAGGGTGTCTTGTTGACAGTTGTGACTCATTAATTCAATTGACGTTAACTTAAGAGGCCTCCCTACCTGCGCTTCAAATGCCTTGAAGCGAGTTACTACTATTCTTTTTTTGACGGAATTATTTAACGCACATTATATTGGAAAATCTAATAAATAAACGCACACTTCAAACTATGTTGCTATGGTTTTGAAAATTCAGCACTCTTATTAGAAACCTCATTTTCGGACCCTTCAAAATGGCCAAAAACGGCTTTTCTAGGCTGCCGTATCTGGAAAAACAACAACCTGATAAAAAAAATTATAGAAACAAGCGTTAGGCTTCGAACTATGCTGGCTACAAATAAAATTACGTGGCGACCGCTTAAAGTCCCATAGGAGAAAGGATAATAGTAAAGCAATGCACGCCAGCTGTATAGCTTGCGCGGAGACGCGATAGTACATTACATAAGCGGTCACTTACAACCTTACCGCTCCTGCCTCACACACACAAATTTAGCCTATCTAAGGCAGGCCCCTTAAGTGTGCATTATACACTGTTAAAAATTTCCGTTAATTAACGGAAATATTTGCAGAAAAGTACTGTAACTATACGGAAGGGGCTTTCGTAATTTTTTGTTTACGTAAGTTTGTACGTAACTTTCCATAAATTCATGGAAGTATGTTTCTACAATTTTAAAGGATATTTTATTGTGTTTCTTAAGAAAATGCTGGTATTAATGCTCACTGTGACTCTTAAGAGTTAATGTGCATGTACAATGGTGCGAAACGAAGAGAAGACAAGACAAGCTAAGATAATAGAAGCGAAGCGCTGCTTCCTGGTTGTCCACACTTAGCTGCGAAGAGTAGAGAAGAGATGCGGAGCGACTAGCAATACAGCCAAGGACTCGCATCGCGCATGGACAGAGGGCCGAGCAACCCAGTAAGTGGCCGAAGTGTTCCGAGGAGGCCACACATATATTATATTCTCCTCTCCTGCAGTGGGCGGCCACACATGTCACAACATGGAACTTTACACAGGCGAAAAAAATCGCACCTCTTCTCTGCGTTTCGCGCCAATGGGTATACATCTTTGAAATCTTTTTCTCATAATGATACTGATGAAGTTCTGTAAAATCAGGATGTCAAAAACAAAAGTTGTCGTTTAGGAAGTTGGTCTCTTACCACTACATGGAACTCCCTTACTGAATATCTTGTCCCTGTTATACAAGGTTAGAGTGTCTGCTTGGAAAGCCTAATGTCGTGGGTTTCGGATCCCGGCAAATCCGAGACATTTTTCATATTGCTTAATGTTATGTTAAGATCTCGAGAAAACATATCAGACAAGAGTATTTCGTATTCCTGGACTATATAGTCACAGTAAGTTATAGAGATACAATTTTTTGAGGAAAACGGACTGTGTGTAATTCAACGGAGGATTCCGTTATCAAGGAAAAAACTGAGTGTGCGTTACTATACGAAGATTTCTGGATAAATTTTTGTCTCTACTTTTTTACAATTTCATGGAAAATTTTTGACAGTGTAGTCACAGTGTCAATATTCGCCTTCTAAAGGTCTCATAACTGGCTTCACGCTCTATACTGCATCAAGGTCTCGACGTCAATCTGACAATCTCCGAATCCTCACCTAGTACTTGAATGGGTATTAGCTCACCTGTTGAAGAAGAAAAAAAAGAGGGTTATGTGTATATTTTTGGTCGACAAACTGCATCCCTTAGGGCGTGTCCATAATATTTCCCTGAGCAGCTTACATGAGGGTGAAAATCTAACAAGAAGATCCAGATTCGACTAGCCTTGTGTCCGCCATTTTGTAATTGATTGATATCAGACACAAATAATACACATGAAAGCACGTACATCGGTGACGGTGTTTTAGATTCTTGAAGTCGTATGTTTATTGTTGTGCTTGTCAGAGTGTGTGCTACGTTTTTTCTACGAGAAAAAAAAGTATCAGTGCATAATGTCAAAGTTATAAACATTTTTTCAAATTTTCCAAACATTTAAATTTAGTTTTTTATAATTAACAACATTATTAATTTAAATTTATATACTGTAGATAAAAATATTAATAAAAATATTGTTCCCAATTTCACAAAAAATATAATTAATAGATGTCTATATAACTAGGATGAACCACTGTCAATATACAAGTTACTAAACAGAACACGACATATTTTAGAAACCAAATATGCAATAAATTAGGCTCGAAATGTGGAATATTTCTGTAGCTTGTTCGAAACCTCTAAGACTGATAACTTATCATGCATGACATATCTGAATTACTGCAGCGAATAATCTGAATTCGTCATTCATAGTTACACGAAGCCCTCTCTCGGCTAAGCAACGAGCAACAAGCAGCGACTGCAACTGATACGATAGTGGCGCGCTACATAAAGACAAGACAGCAGTGATAACTGAGAAATGAAAGCAGTTAATGTGCACATGAACCACTCGACACTTCTCGCGATAACAGGCGAATGTAATAAATAAATCACCAAGTTACCATACGTAGGGAAAATTTTTTATCTCTAGAAGTGGTTAAACAGTCAACCACATACGTGTGTCTGGATGGGAAAAAATGAGTGAGGGGGGGGGGGGAGGATAAATCTCCTATACTTCCAAATTATTTAGTGGGGGATTGTCCTCCAAAGTGAATATATTATTTCAGCAATTAACGTTGAAGTATTTAGCGGTGGTAAGGCGTCATATGATGTAAGTTTGGAGTAGCGCCGAAATGAATGGGCAGGGGAAATGGGAGATCCCCGAGAAAACCCGCCGACCAGCGGCCCATGTGCAAATCCGGTGAACGACCTCGCCGGGAATCGAACCCGTGTTGCCTTGGCGGGAGGCTAGTGCTCTAGCTACTGCGCCAACTGCACCCACTCCCCGGCCCCAAGGAAACTTACAAAATAATTATACAATTAAATTAATGACATTCAAATCAAAGTTTGAATATGAAAATTGTTGAAACACTGAAACGAAATTTTCGTGGGCGTGAGGAATTCCCTGACCTCTCCCCCCATTCTTTCCCACCCTCCCTTTTCCAGCGCCTTCACAAGATTAACTTCCGCGCAAGCCAATGAGTACGCGAGTAAAGTTTTAAACCGTGTGCAGTATAAACTGCTACTAGCAGTCGAAACACTCCAAATGGCGCGATAAAGTTGCAAACAGTATATAACCTGAATCACAAAATCAACTGAATCAGCAACCAATAGCGCGCAGTGCTAAAAAAACACAATCAAAGAACGAAGTACGTAACTATTGTGTGTATGTGAAATTATTTGATTTATTATATTTTGTTGTTACCATACTCATATTTTTTAAAATGACCCACAGTTATCGCATGCTAAGATTAGAGCCTACGATTTTTCGCTAAAAGAATTCTGCAACAGTTAACTTCAATGCCTCATATGCACTGCAGTCCTGCTTCATGGTCAGTGATTGGCTGTTTATAACTCTCAGCGTCTCGTGGGTTCTACCTGCAGATCACAGACGTGTGGTGTCGCAGTAACCTTGTTCCTGTTGGCACAGTTAAATGAACCACGTCTGTGCAAGAATACATTCTGCCAATAACCACGAGGCAAGGCTTCATATGTGCACATAAAACATTGAAACAAACTGTTGCTGAATTCTTTTAGCGAAAAATCGTGGGCTCTAACTATGACATATCTGATAAAATATTTTTTCTGAATTTCATCAAACTTGCAACGCCTACGTTTCATGCTAAGGTTACTTGACTGTTATTTAAACTCTTTTGCTCATATTTTTAAAATGGCTGCCATTTTGAACACATGACATATCGCATGAACCATTTTCCAGAATCTCACCAAACTTGGTAGACATGTATATAGTACTTAGGAAGTTGACTTTAAATTTATGTATTTTCTTTATGCAGTGTCTATATTTTCTCAATTTTTATCATTTGAACATTTTTAAAGAATTATATATATATTTAGAATAATACATCGGAATATCATACTTAGTACACATATCTACAGTACCTAATAAGAAAATTCGGCTTTTATCTTATTTGTTCAAGTAATTAAAATGTTTTTAAAATTTTTTTATTTCACTATTAATATAATGATTTTTTATTTGGTAAAACTTGGCGCAACTAACATATATTCACTGATACAGTAACATGACCATTATGTACTTCGATCATGCCGTATTGTAAAATTCGTCTTTGAACTGAAAGAGTATTGTTTTGGCACAGAGTGTGATGAGTTCATGATGGTCGGAATGGGTATTTCATTCCTCTGTTTAAGGATACTGTCATTTCCCCAGCTTGGTCTTAATGATAGACAGTTTCTACTACAGGCACATTTGTGAATAGACTTTGAACATCAAAGCTGATCAGGATGTCTATTGGTGATACTGCTAACATTTTGGCTGTGGAGATGAAATTGCTAGAGTCTTTGACAAAGGTAGGTGTCTGACCTGTGAGTGGGTCTACAACCTTCAACAGGAATTCAGGTTAGGTTCAGTCACTCTGGGTTCAAGTTTTATCAACGATCAATCTAAAACATATTTCACACCTTCACACACCTGAGAGGAAGAATTATTAAAAAAAAAAAAAAAAAAAAAAAAAAGATCCGATTACCGTTATTTTTATTACTATCCTGAAACAAACAGAAAATCTATATCTTGATTGACAGGTTTAGTAAAAATCGAGTATTTACTGAAAACTCATTCTACGTGATTTCATCTCATTTAAATTTGAATTTAAAAGATGATTATTTTTCGGGTATTAAAGTAAGCACATTCTTAAGCCAACGCTAAGTCTATACCAAAAAATGTAACTGGTTCGATACATATCAATATTAGACCGGAAAACAATTTCACCATGTTTCACACCTCAATGTCTCAATAAGAAAACATTCTACAGTAGATTTTTTGGGTACCTATTTGTGCAAGCGTCATACTGAAGAAAAATAGCACATCGATATCTTTTGAGGTTCTATAGGTATGTAGGTATGTTCTTGCAGTCCTCCCGCGACATTACTTGCGTGTAATGCTTGCAAAAGGTAACATTTACTTTTATTGAAGGATTTCATTGTACACCATATCACCATCAAATGTTAGAATAACCAAGATTCAGGTTGAGTTTATTCTACAGCAGACTACTGCCCATGTGCAAAAAAAGTTACCAGCATAACTGATGAAGCTTACTTTCCTCAAAGTGGGTGCGAATTAACCCTGAATATTAAAATTGTTTACCTACATCTAGGAATAATAAATAATAATATCAATTTAGACATGTGATAAACAAAATACTCAGAAGTTAAGTCAGCTTATTAAGTAATATATGGGACCCAGTTTGATAAAATTGGGGGGAAATGTTTCTGAATTCTATGCTAAAGAAAACATATGACTGGCGTGTTCAAAATGTGACCAAAGGATTCACGAAATACACAAAAGTGCAGTCAACCAGCTAAGTAGAATATACGTGCCAAAATTAATGAACTTACGAAAAATATTTCCTCCAATCTCTATGTATAAAAGAGAACACTTACTGACTGAATGACATATCAAAATGCAGCCCAAATAACTGGACCTAGAATTGTGAAATTGTTTCTGTGGTCTCCCCTCAGGTTGTAGGCGAGCACTAAGAAGGGATTTTTCGAAATTCGACCTCTAAGTGGGTGAAAAAGGGTGGTGTATTTCCAAAGAAACGTCGATAGATCTCGAACACGACGGCCTATCATCGTGATTTTTACTTTAATGGGCCATACATAAAAATGCATATTAGCCAATTTCAGGATTCTTCAAATTCAACATTTAAGGAGGTGAAAAGACCTTAAATGTGTTTCCGATTAATTATCGATAACCATCGAATCCTTCGGGATAGAGAGTTAGTTGGTTTTCACTTCGAATTGTTGCTTACGTAAATATTAAAGTGCAGTTTCAGGATTTTTTTTTTTAAGTTCGACCCCCAAGAAGTAAAAAGAGGGAAAATATGTTTTTTTATGAATCGTCTAAATCACTGGAACACAATTGGCTATCGCAGTTATTTTTACTTCAATTGGTTACTTACACAAATGACTACGACAGGACTCCAAGACGTTTCGAAATTTTTTAATTAAGGCTGTGAAAATACGTGAAATGTGTTTTCGATCATTCCTCCATATCTATCGAACCAATCGAGAAATCTAAGTGCACTTTGCTTTAGATTGACTATTATGTAAATATCCAAAATACCGTTTAAGGGTATTTTCCGAATTCGGCACTAAAGAAGTAAAATAGGGGTAAAACAAGTTTCCGATACACAATCGATATATATCGACCCCATTGATATGTATATATCGACAAAATTTTTGTTTCAGATTGATGCTTACTCAAATACCTGAAAAGTAGCTTCACGGATTTTAAAAATTCTCCACCTAATGGGTGAAAATTTACGAAATGAGTTTTCAGTTAATCGTCGATATAGGCCTATCTTGAACCCAGCGGAGTATTGTCGTCTTTTTCCCGTCCAAGAAACAGCAGTAAAGTAGTCTAAATAAAATGCAATTCAAGGGTTTTTCAAAATTCAGTCTCTTATGTGAAGAAAAGACCTGGAATATGTTTTGAAATTCGACACCTAAAGAGGGCAAAAAGGCATATCATTTGTTATTTGTTTTCTATCAGTCGATGTTTCTTATCTAACCAGTAGAATGGATGAATGAATTAGAAATTTTGGACAACGCTTAACATCGAGGTCTTCAGCGCTAGTGAGGTGTGACATGAGGTGAGTATGGAGCAGCGCCGGAATGAAGGGGAGGGGGAAACGGGAGATCCCCGAGAAAACCCGCCGACCAACGCCATCGTCCGGCGCGATTCCCACATGCGAAAATCCGGGGACGGACTCCACCGGGAATCTAACCCGGATCGCCTTGGTGGGTCTGACCAGTAGAGATATAGAGAAACTGAGGTGGTGTTCGAGGTCAGAATGATGCTTACGTAAGTATCTGAGAAGAGTAATGCAAGTAATTTTATTTTATTTTATAAGATAACTTAATTATTAAGAAGAAAACTTAGTTTGTAAAGTTTCAAGGCAGACGATTCGAAAAGCAAGTACGACCAGCGAGAAATAAATTATACAGTTGTTCCACTCTACAGTTATATCGGGACGTGTTGTTGGACAACCTCTATGGGCCTAGGAAAATACAAATAATTTCGACGTTATGTGTCGCAGCTGTTAATAGCTCCGGTTTATTGTTCCGAAGTTTTTGGGCTCAAATTCCATTAATGCTGTTGAAATGTGCAATTCTGACACACAAACACTGCAAGACAGATTAAATTAGTGTAATTAAATGAAGCCGTTCAAAAGTGGTAAAAATATATTATGTAGTCCACTGTCCACTAATGTTCCTCAACAGCGTCATCCCACATATATACCATCTCACTAACCAAATAACCACTAACCAAATAGGTTTACGTTTCTGAAAAACATTATCCCGCCAAAACTGCCTGATGGTAAACGTTTTGAATAACAAGTACGTTATTGAGGGCACAATCACCTATGGCTGTGCTCGGGGGAAATCAGTCTTCATTCTACGTTAACAACTTATTTCATTCGATTACCCTCTTACATTTAGGATTATGTAACTACCCCACAACGTCAACTTTTCTGTGACTGTAGATAAGGCCCAGGCGAAGTCGCTGTTTGTGGCAGGGACAAACTTAAGGGCCTGTATTACCACCTCCTGATAAAACTGGCTGATTACTATTTGCTGGATAGGCTGTCAGCTACTGATAGTCAGCCATTGTGGATTACGACCTCTGGACAGAAACCGGATAGCTATCATGTAGATATTCGGAGGTAGGTACTTGGTTAGTTTTTTCATAAGTTGGCTGTAAAAATGTTGTTATCTGTATATTTTTAGTTGAAATTTTTTTCGTTGGGTTCTTGTAGTTTAAGGTTTCGGGAATATTACTTATTTCACTGTTTCTCATGTTTAACTACATCAGTAAGAAAGTTATTGATTAAAATATATGTATCGAATACACTAATAGACACAGATGTATTTAATTTTATAATTCACGCATGCAACTCAACGCATTCTGGTTAAAATGAAGCCTATAGGGTGACTTGCGCAATTGTATAGGCTTAACAAATTAAAAATATGTGCAAAACATTTTATTAAATTCCCAAATATTAATCAAACATGTAGCTGTATCACTATAATGAATAGCAAATTCTTTATAAGCAATATGGCGATACTTTTTTAGATAATTTAATAGTTATTTATAAAAATAATTATTTTACCTCCACCAAGTTCGAAGTAGTTAAAAACAGTATATATAATCGGTTGAAACATCTGCATAATTACTATTACTAATAATCTCATAATTTATATAAAATTTTCTGCAGACAACAAAATTTTCAATAGCAGGTTTCCATTTTGTGAATTTAAATCCTAATATAACGTCAAATTCTTGATTAACAAACATATATGACGCCATTTCTGGTCCACTTAAACGTTTAACTTCTGGATAAGTACCTATCTGTAGGTTATAGTGGCTGATAGCTTATTCAGTGGATAGTCTCTCGGATAAGCTATGTCAGAGGGTCGTAATACACATTTATGGACTATCTTCTACACATGTTTTATCCATAACTTTATCTGGGGGTGGTAATATAGGCCCTAAGACTGCTTTTCACGTGCACAACTACAGCTACTTATCCTGCTACAGAGTTAACTCAACTGGCAGATTTATCATTCTAAAACTTGATGACAGAACTACCTAACTGGTGTACAAAAGTGTTGTTTTTTTTAATTAAAGGAAATATTACCTGCTATGAGTAACAAATGCGATAAAAGCCGTGGGCGCACAGCTAGTATGACATAATGCTAAAAATATAAAAATGATCGCCTTTTAAAAATATGAACACATGATTAACGAAACATACTAGTCGTCAGGATGCTAAGTAGTAAATGAGTACTATGTTTAACAATATTAGAAATTATATTATTTGAGTTACTTCAAATTATTCTAAACATTAAACAAATAAAAAAAATAATCCCGTTTGATTAGAATGCTTATTCTCTTAGTACTTTACAAGTTGGGAAAGAAATTCGTGATTTTTGGATTATTATATCGTTCCGCGACATGATAGGAACGATAACTTCTACACTATTGGTCTACCATATAAAATTAAGGAATATCTTCTGTATGATTTTATTCAAACAAGATAGGCTGAAAATTTTTATTTCAAATAAACAATTACACAAAATTCAAAAATGTATTTTAACACAATGTTCGGATTCAAATCAAGTGTTACTTGAAGTCACGATAGGGCAAACAACAGAAGGAAAATTTTCGATACTTAAATATTTGTCATCATAATAATTATGTAAACCATTATTTGGAACATAACTATTTTATTTTGATTTTTGTAGGAATAATTATTAAATTTAAATTTTATATAATTATTTTTGTTTGGTTTGTAAATGTAATACTCCGCCATTATCATGTGCTTTACGATATTTTATCAAAATTTTTATTATTAGCAAAACATTTAGTAAAAGAGTTTCGGCTTACTAACAGCTTAAAGTTCGTATCTCTCGCCATGCCTTTCCTTCTTACTCAAGAATTATTAATATTTGTTTCAAAATATGATAATAGTGGCGTAGCTGGATGACTTACCATGTATGAAGCTCTTGATAGGGTAATTATTAAATATTTGAAATAAAACGAAACCTCGCCGTTTAACAAAAACCAAATAACACTTATTAAAAATTGAATACAAATATTCCCAAATAATCGTTACGGCCATGGTCCATCATTTTTACCGCCTTTACGATAATTATTCTTTTATCCTAAACGAGGGCCTAACATGGAAAATATGTAGCGCAGTTTTGTTACACTGTATATATACCATGTTTACTCATTTATTTTTTTAGAATACACAACGGTTTCGTGTAACCATACAGTTAAGGAAATTCTCATTAACTAACTTACTAACCAAACCTACATAATATTTGTTCGAAAAAAATAGACTACACAGTAAAAACAATTTGTAACAAAACTATGCTACCGTTTTGGGATATCTGTCCTCGTTTAGTAATAAAAATATATTATCGCGAAAGCTGAAGATATTAGAGATATGGCCTATAAGTGTAATTAAATATAAAGTGTTTTCATCAGTTATTCTTCTGACATCGTAGTTGTGATACGAAATTTAATAATTTCTGTTAAAAATAAGCATCCTCTTCAAGGGCCCACACGCTTTCTGAGTCAATTGTGTTGTGAAGTGTTATGTCGTAATTGTTTTATATTTAATAAATCAGTTCTTTACAAGTTGAAGTCCATTTATTATTCTTGTTTATATGTCATGGATATTATATACATAGAAGATACACAACATCTCCCCTTTTACACAAAGTTATCGGTTACGTATTAATTAATTTAAGAGACATTAATAATTTTACTTGCATTAAACCATTCAGTTAAATATGAAGTTAAAGGTTACAATAACAATGACTTCATAGTCAAGCAATACAATCTTACAATAGCATTTGACTTGTAGCACATAATAAAAGGAGGTTACGATGACAATTACAATATTTCAATAACAATACTAGTTGTTGAACAGTACTACTTTGTATAGTTCTCCATATATTTTGGTGGTCTGACCACACGGCCTGACCTTGTTCTAAATAGATAAGTTTCTCTTGAATCTCTCGACGTTCTACTTCTGTCATCAACATTATTTCTTCCCATCTCAGACGCCTCTAAATCAATTTCCTTCTCATTTTCTTCACTCCTTTCACTTATCCTTTCTCCATTCCAATTCCCTTTAGTATTTGTAACAGCTATGTTGGGTTTATTTACTTGAGGTCGGTCAGCATTATTGCACCCATTACCTTCGAGTTCCTCATTGGTAATTACAAACGGTTCTCCTTCTCCATCAGATATCAAGTCACGACGGTTCCTTTCTACTTCCCTCCCATTCTCAATTTCTACCCTATATGACCTGGGCCTGTCCAGGATTCGCACTATTTGTCCTCTCTGCCATTCATTTGGTACCATTTCTTACTCTCACCAAACTGCCCTCAGCTAAGGGCCTTAACATGCGTGACCGCTTATCATAAATTATCTTTTGTATATGTTGCCTTGCAGTTAGGTCAGTATGTACATTACGTTGGGCTTCTGGATTTAGCCTTTCTGACAAATAAGGCATCAGACCTCTTAGCCTTCTTCCAAACAATAACTGTGCAGGGGACGGTAAATGATTATCAATAGGAGTATTGCGGTACTCTAAAAGTGATAACATGAGGTCTTTTTGACCTAGAGCTGCTTTTTTTAAACATTTTTTTAACTGTCTGAACATTACGCTCTACAAGTCCATTGGACTGAGCATATGTCGGACTCGACGTCTTATGCATGAAGGTCCACTGTTCTGCAAACTCCTTGAACTCCCTTGAACTAAACTGTGGTCCATTGTCAGTATACAAGATTTCTGGGATACCATGTCTTGCCACGACATGTTTACAATGTGTGATTAAGTGTTATGATGAAAGATTTTGTGACTGAATTCTGGATACTTAGAATAAGCATATACAATTAACAAATAATCTTTTCCCCCAAAATGGAGAATATCAGCTGCTATTACTTGCCATGGCCTACTAGGAATTTTCTTGTTAATCTGAGGCTCTCTGCTATTTTGGTTTTGTGTTGCTCTGCATGCCATGCAGTTGTTTTTCAAATCTTCAATTTCTTTAGTTATACATGGCCAAAACACACATTCACGTGCTCGCCATTTACATTTTTGAATCCCCATGTGATTATAGTGCACACGCCCCAATATTTCTTTACGCATACTCTGAGGCACTTCAATCTGTACCCCCTTGAATATTAATTCATTATACACAGTGAGGTCCTCTCTAAATGACCAAAATGGTTTAACATCATTATGTATTTGGTCTTTTTCCGAAGGCCATCCTTGCAAAATAATTTCCTTGAGATGTCCCAAAGCTACATCATTCTGTGTTTCAACCTGTAGTCTGGTTATCATGTCCTGCGAGGCCTGCAC
>PNEQ01068273.1:0-10599 GCA_003012365.1 Medauroidea extradentata | reverse complement strand
TACAGGTATAACACTCGACACTCTGTCTAGGTAACATAGTCGCTATGTGGTGTGAGAGGCAACACTAGTGGCGTTCAGAGACTGCGTGCTACTACAACTGGATCACAAGATGGCACCACTACTAGAGGAACTGTTCTCCCGTGGTACTGTACCTCCAGCACTACGACAGATGCTGCTAGTACTACAGGTATAACACTCCACACTCTGTCTAGGTAACATAGTCGCTATGTGGTGTGAGAGGTAACACTAGTGGCGTTCAGAGACTGCGTGCTACTACAACTGGATCACAAGATGGCATCACTACTAGAGGAACTGTCCTCCGGTATGGTACTGTACCTTCAGCACTATGGCAGATGCTGCTAGTACTACAGGTATAACACTCCACACTCTGTCTAGGTAACATAGTCGCTATGTGGTGTGAGAGGCAACACTAGTGGCGTTCAGAGACTGCGTACTACTACAACTGGATCACAAGATGGCATCACTACTAGAGGAACTGTTCTTCCGTGGTACTGTACCTCCAGCACTACGACAGATGCTGCTAGTACTACAGGTATAACACTCCACACTCTTTCTAGGTAACATAGTCGCTATGTGGTGTGAGAGGCAACACTAGTGGCGTTCAGAGACTGCGTACTACTACAACTGGATCACAAGATGGCATCACTACTAGAGGAACTGTTCTCCCGTGGTACTGTACCTCCAGCACTACGACAGATGCTGCTAGTACTACAGGTATAACACTCCACACTCTGTCTAGGTAACATAGTCGCTATGTGGTGTGAGAGGTTACACTAGTGGCGTTCAGAGATTGCGTGCTACTACAACTGGATCACAAGATGGCATCACTACTAGAGGAACTGTTCTCCCGTGGTACTGTACCTCCAGCACTACGACAGATGCTGCTAGTACTACAGGTATAACACTCCACGCTCTATCTAGGTAACATAGTCGCTATTTGGTGTGAGAGGTTCTGGGTTAGATGGACGTAGATGTCGTGTTGATCCTTCCCCTCACCGTGCCATCATCGGCTCTTAAGACCTCGCTGTTAAAGGGCCCTCTCACCTCACTTGTACCAACTATGTTATGTACAAGACATGTTCTTGGCGATGGCACGTCTCCATTGGTGAGGGGCTGGTTGGGGGATCTAGCTCCCTAAGGACCAAGAAGTAGCCATGGCCAAAATAATTCACAACACGAATGATGTGTCACTGCTTCTTATTGCAGTCAAATCAACACAACACCACGACTGCACATAAGCGGACCTCACTCATCAAGCCTGTGGGTGGTAAACGACCTACACGACTATGGAGACTGATCACGTGGAACATTACGTCCCTGGGAGAAGATAAGCTTGCAGGGATGAAGGTGACGCTACTCCTGGATTATAAAGAAAATTATTATGTTCCAAAATATTAACTGACTATTGATACAAGATTGTGGGTCCAGGAGCCGCAACTTGCATGGCAGACCCTCTCGCGCCTCGTATAAGACTGAATCGTCATGGCAGTCACCCTCGCTAGGCATCTGGGGTGCACGCCAACACAATCCCGCGTGACCGCTTTGTGCAATTAGTTGATAAAACAAAACATAAAGACACTTGGAAAAATACACAAACCACATATCAGCCCTTTAAAACAGTAATATAAATGTGGTTGCTGAAAAACATAGAAATTTAAACACTGACGTCAATAATTTTACAATGCCTTCCACTTCGGTTGTCTTGTTAAGCTGTCTCTCAAAATCCGAGTTGGCAAGAATGGTTACGAGACTACTCATAAAACACTTTGATTTAATAACAAAACACAAGTACTGAATTTAAAGAAAAACACTTGGCGCTCTTTGCATCGTCTTTGGTTTTGTCAGGTTGACGTGAGCGGGGGTCATGATTAAGTGTTGTTTGCCCAGTGCGCCAGCCCGTTAAGGGAGAATGGGCATTCATGAGAGCAGAGACTCTAGGTTTCAGGGCCACGTGGCCGACGGCCGTGGCATTGCAGAACACTCCCCACTCTATGTCGCTAAGTTACTTACGCAGGGGAATCTTATGGTGTTCCCCACGCCCGTAGCACTAAAGTAGAAAAGTACACACATAAACACACTGTAGGTATAGCACTGGAATGCGGGTTGAAGGGTTATGCGCCCTTATGGCCGTGAAGCGGCAAGTAATCAATACGCACCTGTAACTGGAAAAACATATTTATTGGTAAAGCACCATGCTCCAATCATACAACACTGGTGGCGCAAATAGCGGACCCGGCCCTAGGCCCGACCGGTGGGCGATGCTGTTACGTGAAAATTCACTACACGAGTGAAAAAGATAATTCAAGTAATGCCCCTGGGCGACGAGTTGCAGGAGTGAACGGTACACCTCCGGGCCAGCAAAGTTAAAAGAAAATGTTCCCGACGAAAAAGAATGACTATTGATAGGTACGCTACTGACTATGCAAAGTTGTGAAGGGCCCGGAGTGACTAGCACGTCGACCGTCCTGGTCCGCCGTGTAATGCCAACTGGCGAGTCCTTCCCGCGTGCATGACGTCGTGCCGCCAAAGCGCGGGTAGCACTCGCCGAAAAACACAAAATCACTAAATTAAACATGGTCAAAGGCCCAAAACACTCATAATAGCACAGCTTGAGGGTTAGAGTCCTAAATTTGAATAACGGGATAGTTTATAGAGAGTTTACGTAATTTATAGTTACGTGAAATTTTGAACCATACAACATTTAAAAACGTAGACACTGAATTTGGACGTTATTTGAATAGAAATAATTATAACACCACACTGGCAAGTACAGAACAAATAAAACGTGAAACTGTTTGGGGGAGACCGTGTGTAGATATTTGGGCGGCAAGTTGGCTGCGTGGGCGAGTCCAAGTTGTCGCGAGGCGCAGGGGTGTTTTACTGGTATTAAGGTTAAATACGAAAAAGTTGAGAGGGGGCACAGTACACATGAAACACACTTACCCCTGGCCTTTCTATATTATTGCCTGTTAAATGGCATAACTCCCCTTGACGGGAAAAGCACGGGAGGGCTTTTACACAGTGTTCAACTTTGATGTTAAATTACGTCGCTTCTCGTCAAGGGGGCACATTTCCTACCATTTGCTGGCAGTTCTATGGGACCGACGCACACGCTGGTGGCACCCGGCGTCGCGGGGGTGGCGTCTGGACGCCGCTACCTCGTGTGCCCACGTGGCCGGGTGCTTTCCCATATGCCGTGGCTGTACGGGCGCTCGGCCCGTTCCGTAATGGTGGCTTGATGCGCACGACGGGCTCAGAGAGAGGGAGTTGCAGAACGACCCGCGTCAAGGTTGCCACTCTGGGCCACGTTCTGTGGTTCAGTCATGTAACGAGCAATTTAAGTTCACTTTTTACTGTCTTTATGTGTCGCTGTGTTGTAACCACCACAAAAGTAAGAAAAATATGCTTGTTAACGTAACATTGCTGAATTTGCCTACAAACGGCCGCACTGTTTGTTAGAGATGACACATGGTTTGACACTTACACATGTTGTGTACAGCGAAGCTGCAATGACTAGCGAAACTAGGCGTGAGTGTTGTTACTTGGTTTGATTGCATTGACTAGTTAAACTTTCCTTTGTTTTGATGTGATCGCCATGTGGTGACATTAAGGTAGCCTCTCAGTTGACCCTGTTGGTTGCTGAAACGTTCCGGGGTGTGTTCCGTAGGCCTCTAGGTTACCGACAGTGCAGGCTCTGGCTGCGGGCATAATTAGTGCAGAGACGCGAACAATCGCTAAGAAGCGTGTGATGCCAGGCACACATCATACCAGTACGTAATTTCTTTCGTGTAATAAAGTTGTTAAAAATGCACTAAACATGTTGTAAAGTACTGCTAAACAACACGTGTTTGGTTCTTTACTCCAATTTCTACATGTTAACATTTTCCACAGTAAGCTATTTAACAAAGGTTTCCATTTTACCAGTAAATCGATTCAGTGGCATATCTGGCCAAATTATGGAAGACCTAAAGTTGATTCCCAGCTTCGGTCATCAGGATTTCAATTTTCCAGTTTCCAGACATCGTCGTAGGCAAATGCTGGAACGGTTCTGTAACAACAACCATGTCATTCCTCCCCCAGGTGCTGCCCATCTACTGAGAAGTATCACCATATCTAATGACTTCGCTGTCTGCGAGGTGCAAAACCTAACCAGGAAAAAATGGGAGAAAAAACCTAATTACCTTCCTCAGTACATGCATACGTATTCAGTGATGTCGCAATATAAGTGGTGTCTGATAGTAGTGATTGTTGCAGGGTGTGACAGAGTGTTACCCGCCCAGTGACAAGAGACTGCGCTTGGAGCAGCTGGTAGCAAGGGCAGTGTCTCCCTACCTGGGCTACAAGGGGCTGTACACTGGTGGATGTCCTACACCCAGCGTGCTGTCCCGTGAGCTGGATGTGGCCCGTCTGCGCCGACCTAGTGGTCAGTCTTCATGCTCTCTACTCGCTGTCACTGTACTCTTTCATTACATTGCTGCCACATACCTTGTATCACTCTCACCATCTTACCACACCTTGCTGCTACGGCACGTCCTAGCCTGTGATGCAACTAAATATCACCACCTGCTATGTATCTGCACTGATGCAGCACAATGCAAGTGCAGAGCAAGTAAAATGGGTGTTCTGTTGCATGAGTGTGTTTAATTCCAATGCGGCGCAACCAGACGCAACGTAGGTGCAAATTTTGTGTTGTACTCATAAAAAGCCATGTTCAATTGGCTCCATGGTACGTATGTCTCGTATTATGATTACTTCAACTCGTCCCTTATATCTTTGTAAAGTAAAAAAACACACACACTAAACTATTCTTGTATGGTTTCAAATATACAGCCCACATGTGTGTAACATGCTCCTTGGGCACCTCAACAATAAAAAACTTGTTGCCAGAGTCCTATATCTTGAAAAATATCAATGTGATTTGTCAAACAGAAATATACAAGCACTTGTTTGCTTTAACTTTACTTATGCAAGTAAATCATTAGGGTCTCCACTTAGAAGTCTCTATATAATTACACCATGGAGCTCCTGAGGGGTGGTGAATTACGTGATTATTATTGTAAGTGGGCGCCACTCAGCTATTGCCCCGGCTGAGTCGGGGGGGCACGAGGTGTCTCAGGGCGTATAGGGACCGTGAAGCACCCCTCCAGGATGGTGTCACTGATACTTACTCTCTTCCGCTCCCTGTAGGCCTGGAGCTCGCCTCACACGCTGTAACGGAAAACTAACTACTCGGAATGACGAGAGAGGCCACTTGGTTTCACTCGTTTACTCGACCACGTGTTGGGATTACAGAGGATTTTACACACTATTACACACAGGCCGTAACTCCTTCCCCAGTGCTCTCCCCTACTTAACTTGACACAGAACTACTTATTATACCTGGTGATTTACAAAAGATGAAGTGACCACGTGCCACGTGGTCACGTTAACCAAATGCTTCTGCTGGCGGCTAAATGTTAAATTAAAGAACGGATCACAACACAGTAATGCTGATCACGTTGACGGTGTATGCGAGGGGGTGAAAAAAAAGGTAAAAAGGTTACGGAAAATATTAAGCAAACAGAGATGAACAACGATCAGTTAAAGACAAACGATGTAGGCTCCCTCGCAAAAACACAACCGGCCGCACTGCACACTAGAGAACAACTGGGGCGAGAGATGCGCGCGCTGGCCGCACGTGACGCGTGCCGGAAGCGCTAGCATCGCTCGTGGCCGCACTCAAATACATTAACAATAATTCTTATTCTAACAATTTCAGTCTCCTTCTCTGTTCTGTTTTACAGCTGCTATATTTAAATGACAATATTTATGGTTTAGTTTTTATTAGGCATCACACTTCCCCTCCTTCCTCTCTCGTCGCACGTGTCTGCTGGGTAGCCTCACACTTCCCCCCCCCCTTCTTATCTCCTGACACGTTTTCGCGGTTCAGGCTTTGGTCTCGGGCCTGAGGAGGTACGACGTCAATAAAAAAAACTATGATGAAACCACTTTATGGCTTTTTAGTACTACCTCATGAAGGGGAGATCTTTGACAAGCCTACTATCCATTACACATCCTTTCCTTATTTCCTGCAACAGATAAAAAGAAGGTTAGACTTAAATGCTGGACAAACCACCTTCCCTGGCTCACCATGTCACACACACAGTAGGTCTACAACATTGTGACGAGACAGTGGCACGATGTTACAGCGGTGTGATGTTACAGTGGCACGATGTTACAGTGGTGTGATGTTACAGTGGTGGATGGCGGGCGACTATCACGACCACTCAGCACCAGCGCGGCCAGGGTGGAGACCCTCGGAGACCTGTTTGCTCTGTCTGCTGACCGCCTCGTGGGCAAGCACCGCTCACCCAGCTGACCGCGTCCTCGCCTCCAGCGTCTACCTGTCGCAGTGCGCACAACCTGCGCTGCATACCTACAGCCTGGTTGCATGTAAGAGACTGCAGTAACAAGTAGTAACAGCACACACAGAGGTGCCAACACAACAAAGCTGTTGGTACATTCTACCACTCTTGAGGCGATGATCCCTTGGTGTTGGGTTAAACATATTGAGACGGTAACATTGTGTACTGAACTGATCCAGTTTGTTCTATGTTCAAAGTCAACAAATGTCATTTCAATTTCTTCTTAAAGAGTATTTACTACAAACAGTAGAAAATTGTTCAACTTAAAACAGCCAATATGTAACTGCCACGTGTGAAAAAAAAAAAATTTAATTAGGGCAAATTCATCAAAATTTCCTGCAACAAAAATGCAAATAATGTCTTTGAATGTTTATTACAATGGGGCAGAATAACATACTGTATTATTGTGGACATACGCCAATACAATATTATGTCGTCCCAGAAAATTTTTGTGGCTCCCTGTAAAATTTTTGTTTTAAAAAATTTTTATATTTGTATAAGATATAGTTTGTTTTATAGATATATACAGTGGCTAATTTTCACACTAATGAAAATTTCCTAGCTTTCATAGTTTTTGTATAATAGTGTGCCAAAGCGAAAAATGGCATAAAATGGTTTTATACAAGAAATGAAAACCAACCGAGTTACCTTAATGAATTAATTCACAGTAATGAACAGTAACATGCTCTACATCTAGATATGTATAAAAAAACCACATTATTTTTTTTTAAATGCTGAATTTGAAATAAAAAAATTGCCAATTTTCAGTAAATTTTATAAAAGTACAACAAATTTCAATGCCTTAGTTTTATACAAGTCTTGGCGTAGCCTGTGACTGCTGTCTTCCAATGTGAAGTATTTTGTTTCTGTACGTTTGTTGGTTTTTGTTTCTTGTATAAAACCGTTTTATGCAATTTTGGGTTTTAATATGTCATTACACAAAAACTACGAATGGTAGAAAATTTAATTACCGTAAGAAGTAGTCTGTAGGTATGTCTACACAACAAACTATATCTCTTACAAATATAAAAATTATTAAAACAATTAAACTTTTACGTGAACTCATCCCTCAAGTCTGTTATTGTCTACATCATCGTTATCCTGTCTTTTGTACGTCTCAGTATTGTCTGTGATGTCCCCGAGTTTCACTGATAATTTTGTTTGGTCTTTAGACTTTCATATATTTTTGGATGTTTACTTTACAGTTTCTTTTCTTTATTTGTTACCAATTTCTTATCGGATATTTCATGTTCCGTTGTTATGGTTTATGTATGTGTTGACTACAGTTAAACTGGGCTTATCTCTTTTTTTTTTTCATTTGTTTCTTTGTATCTAGCTAAAAATTCTGGGATGACATACTATTGCAATATTTTATGTCCACAATAGTATAGTACATAAAATACAAACATATAGCAAGTGGCAAAGGTGAAACCATAGGCAGGCACATGGGAGGACGACATTACACCATACCTGGACCTTCGAGCAGATATTGTTTCAGAAATCTTTATTTAGTATGTTTGTAACAGCCACAAGTAAAATAAATATGTGTATATATTTTTTGAAAATGTGTTTTCTATAAACTACAGTATGAATTGTCTATATTGCACCAATACATTATGACAAGCAAGAAAAAAAATATCAATTCAGGTTCCTTACCCTCTAGTAGCGGTCACAAAAACAAAGCAGGTGTGCGTGCAACCGCTTACTGTAATTTTCCACTAGTACGTGACCTGTGTACTATCATGGGGCTGACAAGTTGTGTTGCTGAACAAGCATTTTCCAAATTGCTACATGTCAACACAAAACTTCAGTCTACAATGACATGGGATAGAATTATTTGTTGTGGCCTTACGTGAAGCAGGAAATTACTGCTGCAGTATCAGTGAACAGAATCATACACGTCCCAGGAGAGTAATTCTTTGAGAATACTAGAGAATGTGAAAGAATATTTGGGAACACGTTGCAAATAAAAGAAGTGCTTGTGAGTTAGTGTGCATGTAGTAATATGTTGTGTTTTTATGAGAAATGATTTAAAACTTTCATCAGGGACATAGCTAGGAGTTAGGATGGGGTAGGGGAACTAACAGGTACAACCCCTCCTGCAGAACTCCTCTTCCACAAGTGCTGTTGATATGCGACCCTGTGCACCCACCACATTTGTGCATTCACCCTCTCTTCTCCCCTCTCCTAGTGTGAACTAATAGGAAATGGTAAATAAGGTTTTTGAAGAGCCATGTGCAAACTCCTGACGTCGTACCTCCTGGCCCACCTAGCCCAAACACTAACACACGTCCGCCCGAGCAGCAGCAGCTGGACGGAGGCCTTTTCCACCCCGAGCACCCCTTGGACCACCCCTCTGTTCTGCCCCCCAGTGCAGTGTTTTTATAAAATAATCAGTGTGTGTTCTTTTCAGTAATCAGTAAACAAATTATTCATAAGGTGTGACATACAGGCTCGGGAAAGAGAGCCACCTGTGAGACGGACTACGGGGGGGTGTTTACTCGCTGCACGCTAAATAAAACAGCTGGCCTAGGCCCGGCTCTTCCCAGAGCTCCCTTGCCCCCCCTTGCTGGCTGCGCTCTGGGAAGTTTTTTATGAGACACTAAAAACGTATAAATTAAAGCCAAGTAATGTTTTTAGGTGCCCTAGTGTTTGTTCTTTTTTTTTTCAGGGTCATACAGCGAGTTTTTTAAAGTTAACTAATCTTTGTTACTGTTTTACGTAATTCTCTCCACCCCCCACGTCACACCCAGGTAGTATATGATAAACACTTTATTTTTTAGCTTCTAAATTCATTTAATACTTTATGGAAATTTTCTGGCATGCTGTGAAGGGTTGTGGGTATTTTAGTTTTAAATCAAGTACTGAGTTGACCCCAGGCGTCGGCGTGGCCGGCGCGTGGGCTCAACCGCCATGTTGGCTCGTGCAGTCTTTACGGCGCGCTGACCGGGGTAAGTCACGTACACACGTTTTGCTTAACTGAGTTTCGAGTCACCGTTTAACTTTGTTTTTTTTTTGGAACCTCATAATTTTAACTTGACGTACTGCCCCGGTCATCTGTCCTCCACACCGCGTCCTGCACGTGGAGGATTTTAAATGTAAAATTTACGGTACCGGCCGACTCCGAGTGGTTATGTACTAGCACCCACGTGGGCTAGTTTCAAGTTTTGGTGTTTTTTCGTCGGGCGGTCTCGCGGGCCTCTCGCGGATCGCGCCGTGTAAGTTTTTACCTCCGCCTCGGCCATTTTTAGTGTGCAGGCAAGGACAGGGAGTAGGCGGCCATTGTGATCCGGCCAGGCCACCCCCCTTCCCCCAGGGACAGCGCTAACGGTACCGAGTGCAACACGCGTCACGTGACCTACCCGAGGCGGAGAGACTGTAAACACGATGCTGCCGTGGCGAAACGTGAAGTGCGAAATATGCGGACTAGTGCGAGAAATGGACTTGCTCACAAACGAGATCTGGTGGAACTTCACGTGTTCATGTAGTCAGGAATTAAATATGCACAACGAGACAGGGCTTGCACACGGCATGGACTTTCACGAGGCAACGACGGGCCGCCGTGACTCGCCGCGCTGCGACGGCACGGGGCGGGAGTGGGCACGATGTCTGGACTGCCAGACTAACCGGCACCGACGGTGCGCAAAGGCGGCGGAACTGGTGACGTTCGGAGAGGGAGTGTTTGCCTGCAAGGAGTGCACAACACCGCGCGCGACGGGGCCCACGAAGACGGAACCGGACCGGAACCAGTGCGCGTGGACCGGACGCGAGGTCACGACGTGAGATAGGTTCAACACCCCAGCAGGCAACCAGGGGCTACGCGAACGGGCGCGGGCGGCGGCCGAGCGCCGAAGACGAGACACTGGAAGAAGGCGGGGCGCGTCGGGACGTGAGGCAGGTTATGCACATGGCCCCCCAGAACATCACGCTGCCGGAGTACGCGGGACTCCACACGGAGGACGTGAACCACTTCATCACGCTGTGCGCAAGGCGACTACAACGGTATGGAGTGCCTCAAGACGAATGGACTGAGCATATGGGGAGAAGGCTAAGGGGAGCGGCCCGCGAGTGGTGGAACCTGTGGCAGCGAACAGAGACACCGTGGGCGGAGTTCGTCAGTGGCCTGAAGGATCGCTTCCCGCCCGCCGAGGCTCGGGCGGAGTGCGTCGCACAG
>PNEQ01068269.1:0-14514 GCA_003012365.1 Medauroidea extradentata | reverse complement strand
TACCGCCGGGCATCTACAGTTCAGGCGCAGGACGCCTATAGAGAGACGGTGTTGAATCAAGAGATCGACGAGCCGGGTGATACCGCCGGGCATCTACAGTTCAGGCGCAGGACGCCTATAGAGAGACGGCGTAGAATCAAGAGATCGACGGGCCGGGTGATACCGCCGGGCATCTACAGTTCATTCGTCGGGACGCCTACGAGTTGTGGTATTCAGACTGGTTATTAAGATGTTTTGCAAAGCGTCACAAGTTAGGGCGGAAGACCGCTGACGATGCCATGGTAACCTTCGACCAATTATTTTGCTGATAATAGCGGGCGTGTGATCACCAATAGTTTGAAATTTGCTCATTTTGTTACAGTTGTTAGGAACACGTTTAGGTATTTCGTATATTACATACTACGCATGACAGACTAAATTACTGTTCGTATGATAAGCGAGGACTTCTCTTAAATTCACCGCGTCTGGTTAGTGTGCATATAAAATCAACAATTTAAATTTCCTACTAGCACAAAGACTAGTTCGGAGAGCACACGACGCTTCGATAAAAATGCCCTGTGATATTGAGACGTAAATTGTTCAGTATAGTAAGACATGTTCTGCAGAAATTACTAGAGCGACTAGCAAACATAAGATTCGATTTTTAAAATATATTTTTTTGGAAATTAAATATTTTAGGATAAAATTAAACATAAGAGTTCCAATATAAGAAGACTAACAAATTATGCACTACTTTGCCGTTGGTAGCCGAGATTCTCCCGATATAATATTATATTATAAGCAATATTTCGACTATATAATCCACAGTTGATTATTAGAGCAATGTCAAACAACCAATAAACGATTCAACACTTCAACACCACCTTACTCATATATGCTATACAGGTATATATGGGGCGAACTTTTTCTGCTACAGAAATGTAATTAGTAAGTTATCATATCGGAGATTAAAATGACTCTCGCAGTCTGTAGCAAAATTCAGAGAGTCGACATTCCATTTTCAGGTATTTACGACCAGCTCTTGTTTGAAAACTAATTTTTTCCTCACATAAGATTTCTTTTAATTAATTTAGGAAAATGTTTTGTTGACAGCTGCAGCTGTCTTAATTAGCAACTTGCAACTGTTAGTAATTATGTTGTTGGTTGAATTGATATATAACGTAAGTCTTAGTACGACGTTAGCTTTCTAGTCAATTTTTTAAATGTTACTGTAGACGTAAATAGAGCCTTGCTTATTAAATTGCCGTTGCTTATAAACTGAATAACAGATAGAATAGATTGTTAAAGCACCAAACATTAGATGAAGACCAGTGGCGATGCGTGATCTAATTTTAAAGGCAAGCTACTAATCATATTTGCGGCTACCAAGATTTTAGCAAGGGCAAGAGGGGAGGAGAGGACCTTAAATCTCGGAATATTTTAACGGAAGAGAGTAATAATAAAACAGACTAAAAAGCATTTTCCTTGGCAAAAGCGTGGCAACCAGTTCAGCAGGAAATCGTACGTAACGTCTTGTATGGCAGCTGTTAAGGTATCAGGTATCGTGTCAAAAATTCTTTATCAGGATGCGTGAAGGCAATACCTTATAGGATAAAACCAAGGAGCCGGCCAGGCGGTGGGTCAGATTGTCATGTTACTATCAACAGTATGCCGCTTTGGTGGGGGCGTCATTTAGGGAGGGGGGGTGGCAAATTCCCCCTCCTGGATTTAGAAGGATAAGTATAAATTTTTTTTGTGTATTTTGTTATTTACATAATACTAACGTAAGCGCATAAATCAAAGTTTTATTATTAAAGTTTCCAATTTATACATGCTCAATAAATAAAAAAAGATGCAACAAGATCACTGTCGCCCTCCTTCCCCCAAGAAAAACCTGAAATGACGCCCCCACGCATTGGAAAATCATGGCTGGTGATGTGGCCAATGTTCGAGGCCATTGGCTGTAGAGTTACAGCATTCGCATTATTATAATCATAGCTGTCATAAAGCCTTCGTTTAATATCCTGCCATCAACACTGTTGAACGATTTTTGTATTTTTACAAAGAAAATCTTTGGAATCCCAGTTGCCAATAAAGCTTTATAAATAATTGAATAGTTTTCAAAGTTAGTTGTAGTATTACTATAGACGGTTTGGGATAAAGTGAGCACTCAAAAAGTAATTTTTTTAGTACAAAATTCACAAAATCCATAAAAATTAATTTTAAAAAATTTAACATGTCTTTGGATTGCTGTAATTTTTTTAGAACAAAATTCACATAATCCACAAATTTCACTTTAACAAATGTGACATGCCTTTGTACTACAGTGTTGATCACTTGAAGTAGCAAGTAGGTGGAGAAAAACAAGGGTAGCTGCATGGAAAGTTACGCCAAGTCGAAATAACATCAGACAGTGCTGTCCACACAGTGGATTGACATCATAGCTCAGTTGTTTTTAAGGTTCACAAATCACAATATTTCACATTTAACAAAACTGCACCATTAATTTAATGCTCTATAGTTCGTATTTTTCTAACACTTTTAAATTTGCTACATCTCACTGTATTTGAAAATGAACATTTTAAGTAAAAATCATGTTTCAACTAAATGATCACTTAACTAATGTGTGGATACCCGTTACTTGTACGTGAAGTTCATTTGTCGTTCTTTTCTTAGAACGAATTTCCCAGTAACTTGTTATACAGTGCTCACTTTATCGTGAACGGCCTATATAGTGTAAGGGTCATACGCAAGGAGGGAGTACAGAGACTTCAAACAACGACTTTTATAAATATAAAGAAAGGTATTTATACATAATTAAAATATAAAGAAATGAAAGAAAATAACTCGTAAGACCTTAAATATTAAAAGCCGCCTAAATATCTCAATAAATTCAGCGACATAATAAATTAAAAATGGTGAATTTTAATGACAACTACCCCTATTATGAAAAACTCGCGTATAGGGAGGGTACATTTGTTTATTGTTGTCTGTCTCGTCTACTGAGGAATCATAAATAAGACACATTTTGAAGGTATCTGAAAAGGACGTCCAGAAAAATAACCTTTGTATATGATAGGTGGTTATGGTGGCGGCCGGACAGAAAATCAAGTTTTGAAATTTTCGTCTATGAGTTTAAAATTCTACTTCTCTGCCATATGGTTCGGTAAAGTGCTCGGCTATAAGGTAGTTATTTAAAAATGAATAACATTGTCACTTCTATTTTACTTTGTATTTTTCAGTTGATATTAATTAATTATTTGGTATGAAATATGATATCATTCGTGTGAAGTAATAGTCTGCAAAAAATTTTACTGTAACGCCTAGGCGTGAAGGAGAAACATCTAAAACTTATCATTCCGCCTCGAGAAATCTGTTTTTATAGCAGAATATTATAAATAAACTGTTCTTTTTGGCGTAATAGGTTAAAAATTTCCATATATTTAGAAACATGATACTTTAGACAAGTTTTTTTTTAATTTGTTTCAGTTGGGTTTTGAGTGAAAATATAGTTACGATATTATAATAGTTTTACTAATTAACTAAGTATTGTACGCACAATGTCTAAAGTTGGTAGGAAGTGCCACGGTGTGTACAGCAGGTCATGAAGTTTTAGTTACAATATACTGCAGTGATGTCGTGAATCGAGCGAGTTGTGTGACAAGTTGCGTCTGTCGGTAGTGCAGTGTAGCGTGGCGCACTGTACGTGTCTTGCGAGCCGGGCTGGTTTGCTAGCAGCCCACAAGCGTGCCATTTATCAGACACCCCCCCCCCCCTTCGGGAAGGGTTCGCCAGGCCGGGGCGCACTCTGCCAACACTTCCAGGCCAGCTTTCAAGCGCGTGACGTCAGCACAGTGGTCCTTCCCCCCAGGTATTCAACGCATCTGCACTACGCGAACAGGCAGTCTCTTCTCTGCGTATTCCATTAGAATAATTTACTTGTACCGAATAAGTTAACACATAGCTAACATTATAGTGTTCAATTTATAAAACTTAGTAGCTATAAAGGTAATAGTTAATGGAATTGATGTGCAATAGCAGTATGTTTTTCACAGTATTGGTATACCATTTATATACAAATTCTATCGCAAACTGATATAGGCCTAGTTCAAGACATGAAGGATACTTTTCTACATCTTTTAACGTTGTTCGATTTTCACTGACTTTGTCATTGCCGGAGCAGAGACGGGCGAAAGCAATACACATCTATTTTATTTCTAATATTTCAAATTTTTTTACAATATTAACTCGCAATGTAAGTTGAAAGTCACACAGTTGTTTACGTTGGAAGTCACATACTATTAAAACAAATATGTAGATTCTTAAATACAGCTTCATAAAGAACATTTATTTTGTCACAAGTTGATCTATATTAACAATAAAATATACCCTTTCTCTTCAGTTACACGTTATGTACAATTACATGAACTAAACTATATAAGTTTTTTTTTTTAATTATAGATGCTAAGTTACTGTTCTATTGCCTCATAGAATGCACTTAAAATAAATATAGGTCTACACTATTACAGTTGAACTGCTCACAGCAGTTCTAAATAACACTCAAACGATCATTTAGTATGCAATGTAAAACATTTTAAAAGTGTAAATAACAACTGGCTTTGATAACGTTTATACAGTGTAAGCTTATAACGATTAATAACTACATAAAAGCATACTCACTACTAAACAGTTGTACAGTGATTTAAAAATTTTTTATAAAGTAAAATACTACCGGTTTCGAAAAATAACTAAACAGTTTTGATACTAAATTCCATAATTTGTACTCAGACTTTTTTTCGTAAAACACTTTTCATAGTACTTTATATTTCAGCATCCACATTATAACAAATTTTGATACGAAAATAAAGTAATATCAAAGGAAATTTTTTACAGACGAAATAGAGCACTGCGAAATGCCAGAATTAAAGTGTAGATTGTTTGACTACATATTCTTTTTTTACAACTCCTTTAAAAATTTCTTGTTTTTGCATCAAAGAGAAAAATCTACAGAGCATGGTCTTAGTAAGATTGTACAGTGAAATACATAGTTCTTGCTGCTATAAATAAAATTAACAGCATAATATGTACAACAGTATATGAGTTTACATTTCAAACAAGTAACAAGTACAACTAAATTAAATAACCAATTTATGCATGGAGAATTTAGCTATTATACCACTGCGGAAATTAAAATACTAAACATACATATTTACAGTTGGATTACAATTAGCAGAATAAATACAAGACATATAATGTATCTTTCGTAAAATACTTGAAAAAGAAATAGGTTACTCTTAGTAAGTTGACATATATTAAGCAGAGCCAGTTGTACTAAAACAGACTAATATTAACATGTCCAAATTTGCCTTTTTTAGCAGCGTGTTACGGTCTTATTTGCTTGAGGAATGCTGTACTTTAAGAACACGATCTTTCATTTCAGTTGCTTTTAAGACAATTATAATTTTTAGTATAAACGGGAGCCGATGTTCTAAAATTGTTCTTGCCGGGTTGTGTGTTGTTATAAATTGTTTTATATTAACTTACGTAGCCCAAAATTTTCATACACAAAAATTAGTTTTGGTCATGTCCGTTACAATATTGATTCTCAGTCACACTCAAGGTAGCATACCGTGTACCTTGATGAAACAAAAGTCGTCCACACATCTAACTAAATTTTGTTCTAAACGTACTCACATTATGATAGCAAAGGTTTTATGGCTTAAGTTACATTTACGTACCATTATTGAGAACTATTGCTTGTAGTTGATGACGCATATTTCATAACACATTGTGGTTGAAACTGAATCGGAAATTACAGCTCTTTTCTCGTTTGAGCAGAGAAATAAGAAAATGCATAATTGACCCGTGGAACAGTAATAAATAAGATATTCCCAAAAAAAAAAATTCTTTACACAGGAAAAGTGCGAAGTCAATCCTAATAGTGGTTTAAAATTTACTGTATAGGTATAACAAAGATATGTTGGTAGCTTACAGGTATAATTTGGACTACTGTTTTTCAACTTTTGGACTTGCACGTAAGTGATTTCAGCAAAGTTATTTGGCTATCTTGTTACTACAAACAAGTTGATTGTCCACCACATTTCGCCTAACTATCGAAGGTGCTTACTGCGGCAATTAAACTATTGTTTGGTTGTATATTTATATTTATTCTGTTATTCTACACAGTCATTTGAAAACGAAAACATATCTAAACACGTCTAATAAAATTTTTATACAATTTAATAACGTAAGAAATTAATTAGAAAACTTTGAGCAAAATTCATTACGAAGCCAATTTTAACTAGTTGTTAATACAACTGACTATGCTCATGCAAATAATATTGTTATATTAAAATTTTGCATTAAATGTAACTAACGGGATTCTAGAATCCATACCAGTGTTTTTGTTTTACTCAAAAAAAATTCCATAATGATAAGAAAATTTTGTGTTCATCATAGCAATTACAAATGAAGCAAATAAATATTACTAATACTATTACTGTGCATAGTTACACAGTTCCGCTATAACTACAGACGTAAAAATATCCGAAAAAATAAATTAAAATAACGTTAGCCGAGTTCACAGTTATGAGCGAGACATTTACCAAATTTATTCATAAAAGGTCATAAAAATTATAGAAAACTAAAGAAAATGAGACTTTGGCAGCAACTGTTCCGCGCATACAAAGAGTAGGTAAACTTAAACTGTAAACAATGAGGCAATTAATATTACTAATTTAAAACGAAGTGTTTCTTACAGTTTTCGTCCCAACTATTCATGTGTCGAATTTCAGTCAACCACGGATGTATCAACGAGATGTAAATAGCCCTGAGAAATATTAAGCGAGAACTGTAGACCATTTCCATATACGAGTTGCTTTCAGTTTTGTTATAAGATTTGTAAAGTTGTAGTTCGACAGCAATGCTTCAGCACAGCACAACCGATAGGTCATTTTGAATTTTAAAATCGATTGTCATTTCCGTGGCAAAACCATTGTATGATTTTTTGTAATTTAATTATTTTTTATCAAAGACAAATGAAAATATATTCGTAAAAATATGTGCATGCTTTTAATAAGAGTATCCCACGTAAAACTGTTTAGCAAGTGATTTTAATGTAAACCATGATTTAATTGAGTCGGCCCACTATTTTTGTAGCTACTGTTCATTAGTTTCATCTATGCATTATTAGTTTGACACATTACGAGCAAGTGAATACAAAATGGTGTAAGTAAAGCATAATTCACGCACACGATATCTATTGCCGCTGATGCAGAACGAAGTAAAAATTAATATAAATGGGAGAGAAAGAAGTTGCTTTTAGTATACTGCATTACAAATAATGCTTCATATTTACATAGAGATAAACAACGAATCTTTTGATCTTTGAAAGAACTGTGCAATGAGAATGCATGACAGGATTCAGTTTCTTACGTCATAACAATAAACGTGATTTCCTTTTACCTCCTGTAGCTAGGCATCAATGTCGTGTTTATTGAAATTGAAGTCTAATTTTTTTTGGAAAAATGCATACCTATACGTTTCTTTACCCGATATTTTATTCTGTGAAATGGTAAAAAAATTAACACTTGAGAGCATTATAATTTCTAAAAAGAAATGTTTTCATAACTTAATAATTATAATGTACTTAAGGTTAGTACCTAGCTTTTTTTTTTATCTTTACTACGTAGGGATCATCACTAAAATAGACTGCCAGATATTTTTGCTGCCTGTGTAGAGGAACCAGAGACGTAACTTTTTAGGCCTTATACTGTGTTTAAAATCTAAAAACAAATTCTTTGTCACAACAAAATCTGCTGCAGCAGTACTTTTGTCACACGCTCTTGTGTATAATTTTGTAGCAATATTATTCTTTTCCGCCTAAACGAGAGCAGACACCAAAAATCGGTCTGAAAGTTTTGCCCATATTGAATTATTTTTTTCAAGGCAGTAAACAGTATAGTTTTAAATAGTTATGTATTATGTGGTTAATTAATTTTTTGTCGAATCTACATAATTTCTAGTTTAAAAAAATAGCTATCATGGCAAAAATCATTAAAAAAAAAACTGCCAGACATATTTTTAAATATTTGCTTTCATTTAAGCTTAAACAAATACTATCGCAATAACTGTAGAAACAAGAAAGCATATAACAAGATAGTATATAGCCTACTAATGGCAGCAAAAAATTCCGTTGTCATAGTTCCGCAACAATCGTTATAATAATGATAGTTGCAATTTTGTTACAAGCATTATGTCGCACCGAAGGTAAAATACTTGCTTCCATTAAAGAAAATAAAATTACCATGTAAATTAAACAAAAGATGTAATTAGAAAATGATCGAAATATAGCCGCCAAAGAATCCGATACTCGTCATTAAAACATTTTTGGCCTACTTACTTTGGATGAATTTGATGGTTGAAAGTTCGCACGCGGAATCTTGCGTAACCACAACTTTTTTTGTCTTTGATTTTAGGAAAACTGAAAACGTGAACTCGTGGGTCGTTGTCATAATTTCCGTTACACCCTGTAACACAGCAACAATGCGGCATCTTGCCAAGAAAAATTAAAAATGCACGCACATAGGCCTAATGAAATTATAAATATTCCACCAAAATCAGTTACCGAACTGGCAAATGCGAGTGTATAACAAGCGGGGGTGAGACTGCCTAGAGGCCCTGCTGCTGGGAGTTGGCTGGGACCACTCTGCTGACGTCACGCGCAAAAACCTGATTGAAAGCAAGCCTGGAGCCCAGAGGGTGTTGACTCTACGCATGCGCCAACAAGGCCAGACGGGCTGCTCGCCGCACAGCCCTGCCTAGTTCAGGGGCCTGTCACTAGATAGGGCAAATGCTTCTCTTATTGACGACTAACGATTCCGGTTGTACCAACATCAACATGTGATTCAAAGTTGGAAGTATTGTTTTGAAGCTTAAGCATTTTAATGATATTAATGCTGTTATAAATGAAATGGAAGTTACTTTTTGAAATTGAAGTTTTTTTAAAGTGTTTCGTAAATAGAGAAAATTCTCCAACGATTATTTATGGCGTTGAGTTGGTCTTCCTGACTAAACATTACACTGCCGTCGTTGGTCAAACTTGTGAAAGTCTTTACAAATTTTTAATTAGACGAGAGTAAAAATAATTTTAATTTTGAAATGTTAAAACAGAAGTGTAGTTAGTGCGACGTTTGATTGAATAAAATTACTTATTATATTCAAATTATGAAATGATATGATAACCATTAATTCGCGTACCAGTAATAATAATACGAAGGTTTTTCGTTCCTTTACAAAGTTAAGATATGTTAGACAAAATTTTAGAGTATAATATAAAGTTTCAAAGAAATATTTAACAGACCATTCTAATGAAAATGTGAATATATTTTTTAAATACGTAAATATTACTTATATACTGATCATAGAAATACGATTTCAAACGTGTACTGATGGTCGAATGGTGTCCGGTCACTTGGCTCAGTGGTTAGCGCTCCTGGCTGCTGAGGCAAAGGTCCCGGGTTCGATTCCCGGCCGGAGAGGTGCCATTTACAACCACTTCCTCGGGTTCAGGACTGGGTGTTTGTGTTCGTCTTGTTTGTGTGCCAGAAGACAACTTACAATTACAACGACATCTACACAAAACACAGTTACGGGGAATTGTAATAATTAACCAACTTAAAGGGGGCGTTAGCCTTTCCATTGTACGAAACATTTTTTTAATAAAAAAAAGTGGTAAAGGGCGTGTGGTAAGTTCAGAGATGTAAGTTCGAATCCGCACCCCGGCGAGATAATTATTTTTTTCGTGGTCTTACAAATTAAAAACGAGTCACAACGACAATTTACACACACATTTAATACACGGCATCACCTTTACCAACACTTTTACTTCCACCAACGACGAGATTGCGATACTAGCACACTCTTGCAGCTAAGGCTGCGGTTACAGTGGAGGCAAGCTTGGGCAAGTAAAATGGAAGCGCAAGCGTGGACAAGCTTGTCTGAAAGGCTCGCCTGGTTACACTAGGGGCAAGTAATAGCAAGCACGAGTAAGTGCAAATAGTCAGTCACGATGGAATTGTCGGAAGATGAGGACATAGTTTTAGAAAATTGTGTTTTGAAGTATTTTATGATAGATGCAGAAGAATGGGTAAATAAATATTTCATGGACGGAGAGGAAGATGGAGAGTACCAACGAATTTTCTGCGACCTGCTGAAACAGCATGATAAGTTTTTTGATTATTTCGGGACGCTTCCTGAAACATTCTATTACATACTTGATAAGATAGCCCCGAAAATTGAGAAATATTCAAACTCCCGGAAATGTGTATGTCCAGAAGAGAAGCTTATGGTTACTCTGAGGTATGTTATTACAACAATAATTTACGTAAGTCTACAAATTGTATATTATATATACACATGTATATGTAATTCATATATATGCACCATAAAGTTCATATGGTCTAATAAGTATAGTAAATATTTAATATTAAGGAATAGGCGTGTTTTACATTAGTCAATATTCAAGAGAACCTTAAAGAGAACTTAAATATTTTTTGGGTATGTTGGAAAATACTCTTGAACTGTCTCTGTGTTACAAGGCATGAGTTCTTGGTATTCATAAATAGTCTGCAAGTTTGCTGACGTTGTAGAAACTCCTGATACTGCACTTGGTGATAAATGTGCAATTGCTGCTGCATGGGAATTCATAGATTGTTGGTATTCATTTAAACTTGTTGTTTCGTAGGTTGTTGATGAACGAGATACGTCTGATAATACATTTGGTGATCTCTGGGCGAAATTCCCATGGGTAACGACGTGTTGTTGTCAAGGAGCTTGATCTTCTTCGATTAACATGTTCTGCAGCTTACGTCTAACATACAGTTTTCTATGGGGGGATTACTCGCAAGGAAGGAAGGAGGCTCATTAAGAAATGATAATCAGCATCATCAGCTTGTTGTTGTGTCTGGTTCTTTTCTCATATTGCGCAACCTTCCTTTCCTCCAAGTTAACCATTTTCTGAAGTAGACTCTGTTTAAATTTTTTTTAATGTTGTTGGGCAGTTGAACTTCCGTTCTCCTGGTCAGATGCAGCTTGGCGTTTTGTTGTATTTGTTGGGTTGTCACTATGTGTTGCTCGTAGGTTTCCGGAAGCCCCTGGTGCATTAAAATTATCACTTATTCCATCGGTATGTTCTTCTAATTCCACTTCATCCACACTTCTATTTCCGTCTTGCGTTTCACCTGTGTTTTGAGAATCTTCCTGGGGAATTTGTCCATGGCCCATGCTTTCCGATGTCACACGAGAAGTGAACTGTTCTTGAAGGAATGACAAATCTTCGAAATAACGCCACTTTGATTTCCAATTGTTTCAAACAGCTTGCCCAGTAGTCATTCGTTTCTTGGCATGTTCCTTTCTATAATTTTCACGCATAGCTTTCCACTTCTTCTTTGCATCATCACCTGTAAAACACCACATTATTAAATGATACTATTTTACCATTTCTACTGACAAGGTAATCGCAACAATACATCTCAACAATACCACACTACCAGTGGGAACAATGGGTCCATTCTGCCAAGGCGATCCAGGTTCGAATCCTGGTTGGACGACCTATATTTTTCCATTTGGAATTCGTGACAGGAAAACACTATAGGTCTACGAGATTTCTCTGGGGTCTACAGTTTTCCCCACACTTCATTTCCGGGGGTCTTCTGTGTCCTTGATCGGTAAGGCGTCACGCCCATTTGGCATCGGACTTTTAACAAAGCAGTAAGATATCAAGTGGTTCGGAGTCCAATATAATAAAACGATTCCGTCGCCTGGCCTAGCTATGTAAACCATGCGACGTAAAACCCTCATTTGGAATTATTATTTTTGCTTTATTTCCAGTGTCTCTCCATGTTCACCTCATGTCTCTTATTAACTGCTCAGATGCCAACTGTTAACAGTCGTCGAAAAAATGTAGCTCTTTACGACACTAAAAAAAAAATGTGACAATAGTCTCAGCAACCCTTTCTATGTTACATACAGTTTTAAACGTTAATCATAGACAACCTGAAGGACATGGGATAATGTGTTATGACATGCCTTTTTTTCCCTCTAGATTCCTATCAACAGGACTCACTTTTAGATCTCTGTCGTTTTCATTCAAATTGGCTCACTCTACCATCCGAGCCATAGTATACGAGATATGTGCTGCTATCTGGGATTGTTTTCATGATGCCCACATGCCAGGCCTAACTACAGAAATTTAGAAATCTGCAGCTGATGAGTTTATGAAAACTCGGTACTTTCCAAATTGCGTAGGCTGTGTTGATGGCAAACATGTACGCATAAAATGCCCACCATGTTCTACAATTATAAACAATTTCATTCAGTGATTTTGCAAGGTGTAGCTGATGCTAAAAGCCGTTTCTTGTGTACTGATGTTGGCGGTTATGGGCGACAAAGCGACAGTGGAGTGTTTCCAACAACGCCATTGTACAAGCAACTAGAGGATGGTTCGTTAATGCCAGAAAATAGGCTACTTCAATATTCAGGATACACTTCGACACCTCCTGTGCCCTACGTTTTTCTTGGGGATCAAGGCTACCCACTTAAAACATATCTTCTAAAACCAGAACCTCGCAACGGCGCAAGTGAGACAGAGGAACATTTTAACTACAAACTTTTTCATCTGTGCGTCGTGTTATCGAGTGTGCATTTGGTATTTTAGTTGCAAATTGGCGACTCTTAAAAACTGAAATACAGTGTAGCCCTGACAAAGTGGACATAATTGTGAAATGTGTTTGTCTCTTGCACAACATCGCAATTGACAAGGAAGGCAGTGTACAAGTGCACTCTAAAAATAGTTTGTAAATTTACCAGACGTGCGGATAGGAGCGCTAAGAAAGTAGGTATGGTAGAATTGTTTCCCAGACATCCATGGTAGCACTCCTAAACCTTTTTATAAAACA
The DNA here is from genome assembly GCA_003012365.1 of Medauroidea extradentata. Classification (NCBI taxonomy): domain Eukaryota; kingdom Metazoa; phylum Arthropoda; class Insecta; order Phasmatodea; family Phasmatidae; genus Medauroidea; species Medauroidea extradentata. The sequence continues at coordinate 1,579 of PNEQ01068269.1, read as the reverse complement.
GTCATATGTATACTGAAGATACCAGACTTGTATTGTAACAGCGGTAAAAGTTTGAATATTTCCAAGACGAAGTATGGTAACTGTACCATGCTGCGTCTGGGATAATTACTTCCTAAACAATCAAGGAAGTTTTTTTACAGTGTGGATAACTACATTGTTGGACGTACACATGCGATGTTGTTAACAACGAACGACATGCAGATCTACGGCGCAACAATAGGGCAACAAATTTGGCAATATCAATCAGAGACTCCTTCAAACATTACTTTACTGCCTCACAAGTGACCAACAACCAGTGACTTGTTATCTCCTCTGCTATAATCATCAATCTTTTAGCTTGTCCATGTTTTGTGCTATACAATGTTCAAAGAGTCTCACAAAATATGAATCACAACTGTCACAGTAAAATGTATAACTTTCTTAGTCCCTTAGTTAAATAAAATAATAAAACCTGTTTTGATTGTGCAAACAGGCGAACAACCAGCTCTTTAGTAATTTTGCGGACAAACGAGTGTCAGTATTATTGGCAGGTTTTGTGGTTTCAACAAAAAATATTCTTACAAGTAATAACATAGTAAACATTTTCCCGTCTGCAGCAATTACACTCAATACTTACTATCAATTTGAAGTTCGTCAGCTACTTCTGACCAGAGTTTCTTTACACAGTCTCTGTTAGAATGTTCCTTACATGATGAATCCCAGATGACCCTTTTTCTCTCAACACAAGCAATAAGGGCTTCCGTTTCCATTTCGTCAACAACGCAAACTGAATACCCGACACGAACTGACCAGTGAACGAGCAAGCTTGCCTCTAAAAACAAATATTTTTGTTTCTCTGTGTCAGAGGGACAAGCTTGGTCAAGCGTGCACTTGCGAGTAGCTGGCAATGTAACCAGTGGCGACACGCTACCATTTATCCCTAGCACTATTCCAAAGATTTCTTTCTACAGGCAAGCTTGTCCACGCTTGCGCTTCCATTTTACTTGCCCAAGCTTGCCTCCAATGTAACCGCAGCCTGACGATGTAAACAAATATGGCCAATGCATGCCACATTATTTCAGATAGAATTTCATGCTGCGTGGTTGGTACCTCTGGAAGTATTAGCGAGCCAAAAACACAACAGAAATAAGCAAAGAGGTCTAACCTGGCAGTAAACTTTCTTTTTCCCTTCCATACCCTTCCATACTCTTTGGTTCAGACCGCCCGAGGCAGGAAACTCGTACACAAGTAAATCTTTAAAACTTTCTCGCATTCCTCAGACTTCGTGATCGGCTGACGTGTTTTAACGAGTAGGTAGCTGAGAATATATCATTACAAATTATCTTCTATAAAACCAGCTGTGAAAATGAAAATTATTAACTGTAATTCCTAAATAATCAGGTGTAGCACCTGGCCGAGGTAACTACATAAAAATAACTAAAGTTTTATCTAATTTGCGAATAAAAGAATAAAGTTTGAATATGCAAGTTTAATATCTCTAAAAGCAAGCAATACAAGCGGTGAATGTGACTCTACTTACGTTCACTTGGAGAAGCTGACCAAACTATCCCTAACAATAAACTTAATATGAACAGATTCA
>PNEQ01068262.1:0-32720 GCA_003012365.1 Medauroidea extradentata | reverse complement strand
TATGAGGTCCGCTGTGATCAGTGAAGTCCCTGCTAATATCAGGAAAAATATCGACCACATAAATCATGTTTCTAGCCAAGAGCTTCATTTAAATTTCATAAGCGATGAGACCAAGCAATAAATAACGTGCATGTTTTCTTGATGTGGAATATGGCAAGAAAGCTAATAAATGTATCAGCCGCATACATAATGTTTGTGTGGAGTGCAAATAGATATTTTTTTATCCGCCTGTTTGATAGACGTGGGTTTCATTAAATGTCTCATATTTTCCTATGTGCACGTATCATACTTATTGCTCGCATCTCACACCATTCTACATGCTTAACGCTGTCCTTTGACTAATAGTCACATCAGACATTTGTATTTCATAGTAATTTTGTTTTCCTTCGTTAGACTCTACACAGAATGGCGGCACACCAATCAGAACGATTTGGTCGCAAAGTAACGTAGGTTAATTGGAACCAAAGTTGAGATAGTTTCCTGCTGTAATTACTAGACGCTATGACCCTCAGGTAGGATATTATTTGACGCGGCCTTGTTTACGTATGCACATTAGTAAACAACACTGGCTGTATCTCGTTCAAGTACTGGCCATTGCCCTGAGTGCGAACTTGTCCGGGTCGTTGCGATATGTACCGAGTGCTAAGGTAACACATACCGCAGATACTGAGTACAAATAACTTCTTTGTGGGGCGTGTTTCGTTTTGTTTATGCCGAGCCATGTGGTTAACGAATCTCTATGACGTCAATATTTAAGGAAGCAAACGAATACTATATTGGTGCTAGTGTTTGGCTGATGGATGTTGAAAATGTGATTTCTCATTATGGTTTCTGTCCCGTTGCTACAAATTTTTGACTCTTGGAGACTTACGTGCTAATACGAAAATAACTTTTTACATGTACACTGATAGTTTGTTTAGTAAAATTTATGTAATGCTGGCCACAGCAACGATATTTAGCTTGTTGAAAATTCAATTTTTATAAGGAACATTAATTTATACGTCTACAGATTTTACGCGAAAGAAAATTTAGCGTTTGCGATGAAAAACAATACCAGGGAATATTTTTGTCCCTACAAAAATATTTCAACATTTAATTTATTAAAGGTTGTAGTGTGAACTATACTGATATTATGAAGTACAAGAGACGAATATAAATATATCTTTTCAATTATTGTTATGTTTGTGATATTGAAATGCAAAGCATTATATCACAATAGAGTTTTTTAACGTTCTAAGTACCTATGTACAAAGTTTCCATTTTTTAACGTCTGAAGTGTTGATCTTGTACAACCTGCTCCATCTGTTCACTATAATGTAGGAACTGACTCCGTGGTTCAGCTGTTGGCCAACAGTGCCACATGATTCGTGAATGCTTCGAATTCAATTCCTCATAGCCTTCATAACCTAAACGGATAATTTAGAGCATAGATATGCTTCGGGATAGTTAAAATGGCGGACCTGTGACCTCAGTAATATTTCATGCTTATATTGATTCAAACAAACATAACTATTCCACAAAATCACATATATTGATTTTTAAAGTAAATATTTGTTTCTAACATATTTAGTATCAGCGACTACATTCCTCGTGGAGGATACCGCGATGTAGAGGCGGTGTTCACTGTATGCGACGTGCATTCTTACTCAACATTTGCGTTTACTAACGTTGCTACGTCATCAAACTGCGCAAACTGCAGTGAGGTAGCGAACTGGCCGTATTCCTCAAACTATAGTCGCTAGTGAACAGAGCACATTGCATGTGATGTTGGAGTCACAACAGAGCTACGGACGAGTAAGCGCCGAGGTTTTTATGACATAAATGGAGGACGCAATACGAATAACGATTAGAAAGTACGAGAAAGTATTTCGATTTTATCCGCGCTGTGGACGCATAATAGCTGAAAAACTGAGTTTAGATTTGTTAAAAAATGTTTGTGAATCTGGCGACTTTTGTAGAAACTTGCTTTTATTTATTTTGCGAGAGATTTTTATTTGTTATTAACACCAAATCGGAAACTTTTTCAAACAGACGTCAAAAATATATTATTACACATGAACGTCAAAATAATAAAATAAGGTAGGCCTATCTTTCAGGGGCGTCGCAAGCTCTCTTTTTTAGGGGGGGGGGGGCTACAACGTTAGTTTAGTGTTCCAAGGTGCAAAATTGTGGTTTTTAAGCAGTTTTCCTTCTTAAATATGTTAATCATATAGTTGGTTGAAATATCAATTTTTAATTTCAGAAATTGGTTTTATCCAGCAAATTATTGGGGAGCGTGTCCCTCCATCCCCCCGGTTGCGACGCCCATTGCATCTTCTGTGGTTGTAGTACCAGAGAGTTGTTATGTATTGGCAAGATACTATAGGCATTGCTGCCAAACAAATGATCGCAATAATGAGAATATTTAGTGTCGTATCGCGCTACTGTGATTCCAGTTTCATAGTCCGACAACCTCCCATAGAATAGTAGGTCCATTACTAGCGATCACAACCTACATTCCTCTGATTATAGTGTATTATATATTATCAAATAAGGACAGATATCGACAGTCCTAATAATGCTGCACCGATGTTGTTTCGCTGATTTATTATTTCGCCTACGATATTCTGACAATATAAACCCTTAAGGTCACTTTTCTTAAGTACTGATATTTTCAGTGGTAATATAAGAGCTTCAATCCAGCCTCAGTTAGGGTTAACTAAATACATAAATTGTTTTTAACAGTGATATCTTATGCAGAACATTACACTGTCATATATGTGATATATTATTTAATTTATATTTTAAGTAAAAAATCAACTTATTTTAAATTGGATCTTAATTATCGTACGTTCTTACTTACTATGGTGTGTTCTAGTGGTTGAGTATTTACCCAAGCTACAATTATGCGACTTAAATAAATAAGAATTTTACAAGAAATGTAGGCACTGCTTCGTGTAAAGTTTTATTATAAATAAAACATATTTATTCCGGTATTAATTACCCCTGATATCATTTTGAGGCATCGTCTGTGACGTTAATTTACTGAAACACACAACTGTGTTCAAATATGGAGATAATCCTTTACAATAAAGATTGACTAATTCTTGAAATAGAGAATCAGACAGTCCCCTTACAAAAATTTCAACAATAATTTCAATAGTACATGTTAAGAATGCATACATTTTACCTATAGAAATAGGCCTACCTATTTTTTGCCTTATATCTTAACAAAAACTATGTCGTCATAAAATTGGATTCAACTCGGTTTAATTTTTGTAATGCACACAATTAAGTTTTTTTTTTTTTTGTTTCTGAAAGGAAAATATTGTGACTTATTTTAAAAATATCTTTATTCGTATCAAACCAAATACATTAAAAACGTTTTTATAAATCTTTTTGTAATTTACTTTAGTATAATAGTCAGTCTCACAGCAAAGGATTTGTGCACGTTATCTATTTATTTCCGAAAAACCAGTGTTTTAAAGCTTTTTTTTTTTAAGTAATAGCAATGGTTACACAAAGTTTAATACAAGCGTGTATAGTAAATATAAAATTACAGTAACAATTATGACTAGCAGTACTTTAACTATGAACGCTGTTTATTTAAGTTTCCTTTATACTTCAAAATTAACTTGAAACAAAACAATTAAATTAATAGCCATACCTTACGCCTGGCTGTGCGCCGAAAACAGGATTTGTAGCCCAAAACCGGCAGGTTTGCCACAAATTGAAGCAAATCTGCCAGGTCTGCCCTAAATTGAAGTAAAACCGCCATCTGGCTGATATCTGGAATAACATTTTTTTTTATATATTACAATATTTATCATATCAACATGTACACTATAGCAAGAGCAGTAATACAAAATACGTATTCCTGATAAAATGTTGAATTTCACTTCACTGTAGCCTTAAATTAAAATAAAACTTACTATAATTAAAACACACACATTATTCATAACCTAATTAAGTTCTTGTTACATAGCATACGAAGATTGTGTGTTAATTATACAGTTGGTGACCAATACAAGTTGCAACACTGCAGTCTAAGAAATGTGGAAAGTTTAGTAAAGTAAGTGTAGTGTTCTGATCTCCAAATTATATTGAATGTTATTATGGCTGGAATACATATGTGTTCTGTTAGGTTACATTTGTAGTTGCAAAAACCAGATTGCTTTTCAAAGTTACCTAACCTGCTTTACATTTTCGATTTATGTTTTGGATTATTTTTTATTATTATTATCATTTTTTACTATTTATGTATGTGTTGACTACAGCCCAATTGGCTTGTGTTTCGTTTATTGTTTTTCGTGGTTCAGTCTTGTTTTTTCTTAAACGACATAGCACTGCAAAAGCGTAGGACAAAATATTATACAATCATTTACCCCTATTGAAAAAATCTTTCAAATAAAACTTACGTATATCTTACCTAATACTAACTACGCCATGTATCTTAGAAAATCAAGGAATAAGTCACATATATACCTATACAACAAATAATATATACAACACAGAGTATCAACACTAAATTATAGCTGTTACCAAACAAAATGTCGCAGTGAACTCAATGAACCTGTACCGAAATACTGACTAATACACGCCCATCTTCCACTTCCACTAGTTCCCTGGAAGTGTAAAGTACTTACTTAAGTTTACTGCCTCAGGTAGCTTGATCATGATACCTAGGCGAGAATATGATTCATCCACCGCACTTTATTATGGCGTGATTGATAGGGAAGAGTTAAATCTTACTTCCCTCGGTCTACCAAATTATTGAAATATATTTTAACAAGAACGTACTGATATCTTTCACTAGACAGCAGCGTTTGAAGTCATTGTAAACAACGGCGCATTGAACATTTACAGTATGTTATTTTGGCTGCACTGTAAGCATAGGAATAACATTAATTCTCAATAATCGGATATCATATCACAAGCGAGTTTAAAGTAGTTGGCCGCAACAGATAAGAATAGCATGAATGCTACACGTAAAATCTCTTTTGAAGTTTCACAGTTCTGTACTCATACCTTCGTAGACGTAGCACTGTTATTGTGAGACATCTTATATTTATTTACTGTAAACATGTGGTGTCGTAACATCTGTGCCACTCTATTCCTACCTATACGAATTAACAACAGTAAAAAATGCAACATTTTATAAACAGGAAATTTATATTAACAAAGGCATTTCAACAGGAAAACACAAGCACTGTTAATCACGTTTTGTTATATTTTACTTACTTAAAGCGTCTCAAATATCCGCAACTGAACTCAAGAAATATCGTAAGAACAAATTACGTTCTAGTACTCCTCACTCGTTACACAGGGACAAAACAATATAATGATATAGATTGTCAACACATTTACTTACAACAATACAAATGTGATATATATTAGAATGTTTCAGTTTAGCTTATATTCCTAAGTTCTTATCAAAGGAACTATGCGTCCCAGCGGGTAGCGGTGGCCGAGTGGTCTACCTCTCTCCTCCCATATCAGGGTTCAATCCCCGGCCGGGTCGATCCCAGTATTTTCGCATGTGGGAATCGTGCCGGACGATACCGCTGATCGCTGGGTTTTCTCGGTGTTCTCCCGTTTCCCCCTCCCTTCTCATTCCGGCGCCTATCCATTGTAGGACCTCTTTTCATGTCATCTTCCGGGGCTAACATATGCTTGCAAGTATCCAGTAAGATAACTGTATTAGAGGTACGATTCCCTGCAGGCTTATTGTGTACCACCGCCGCAAAGTTGTTTCGTGCGCAAACCATACAAACGTCGAGTTTACTTCGATTATGTACAACCAAGTTTCACGAGCTCAGACGCAAAGACGAAGATGTAAACTTAAGTAAATTTGCGCGGCTATGGGAGGCCACGAAAAGTAACGAAACATTTGCGTCACTCGTCTAAATAATTAACTAAACATTGTCCTTAGTCAAATCATGATCGTAGAATGATTTTGTAATACACAAATCTGTTTAAAATAGGTTTACTCTGTCGAAATTCACTTCCGTAACAAGTTTGTATGTTCAGAAATAATAGAGGCGGAACCATAACTTAAATGTGTAGCTTGTGTTTACAACAAAGACTAAATGAATGGATGTACTCACGCACAGACGCAGCATTTATTTTTTGGTTACGTGATATTACACGCCCATATGGTCGCCACTACGATTTGTTTTATTTAATAGTCATGAGTGTCAACCATCGTAAATCAATATATATTAAAAACTATGTCTTGCGAGCACTCATTATCCTCGCCATTACATCAGGATCACATTGAAATAGATTTCATTAAGTTACCACTACTGTGCCAAGTTTTATATAGAAAATAAGAAATTGTACATATTGTGTCTTTGTGAAAACGAGGGAGAAAGGGGCAGGTGCAGAGAGTGTCTGGGGCCTCACCCCACCCCCGCTCAATTCACCCCCCTTGGCCGTTGAACAAGAGGGGACAGGCTCCATCCAATAGTTCTGTTAGTTGTTACTGTATTGTAGATATTTAGTTATTAAGAAATCATAGATATTAACAAGCAAAAGAACAGTTTTATGTAATTGGATGTAAATAGCGAAGAGAAATTAAGGAATTATTTAATTAATACGGTTCTGGCCGGAATTATTGTCCTCGAGAGGCGAAGCCATCGGTTGAAAGCTGACTCCTGATTGGCCCAAAACGAACCGGAGCTTGCAGGCCAAGTAACGGAGAAGCGAGCCGCGGGAACGGTTTAGAGGTAGACTTCGGCGAGCCGCGAGTGAGATTAAGATTTCGTCGAGTCGCGGAGTCTTGTGGGCCGAGGCGCCATCTTCATCGTCGTTGTTTTGCCACTCAGATATCACCAAGTCTAGAGAACTAGCTCCAACGGCGGCACGAGCGTTGAGTTCCTGTTGGTTTAGGGAAGGAGAGCGATACTTTACCTATCTCCTGTCTCGCCTTACCCTAACCCTTCCACTCGCCTCTATTTCTGTATGGCTGTTATTCCTTGTTCTCTACTCTAATAAACTCTTGTTACCTTTCATCGCTGGCTTATTTATCTTCCCCTTCCCAGGTTAAACTTTGTAACAATGTGCAACCCATTTGCAATGAACAGTATCAATTTTCAAAGGCTAGCACAAAAACCAACAGATTTACGACCTGCGAAGGTCTCGGATTTTCGTAACAAATTGTCAGCAGACTATGTGATGTTAGCTGGATTTTGAAAGTAAAATAATAGTCTAAAAAAACGTAGATTGTTACATAATAAGCAGAAACCACTTTTCTTATTTTATGAATTGATATTTCGTTCGTCTTTTGAACCCTCTAAAGGGCCACATGATTGCTATGTCCGAGTATTTTGTAGGTTACATATTTGTAATAAGCCTACGTGAAAGTAATCTCCGATATTAACAGACGGACAAAATTTTAAAAAATCTACATGTAGACCTCTGTTAAATACATATTCGACACGTGTTCATTTCTTACACACAATTCCCACTGATTTGCTGTGTTTACAACACTAAAAAATCTTTAATAACTACGCTCCAATCTTTCATTTCTATAACAGTTTTATATATTATCAAATTGACTTTACATAAGTAAACTCTACTGCGAGTCATTTTCGGTTGCATCGATGGCTAATGCGTAGCAAAAAAAATGCATAAAACATATTCGGTGTGGGTTGAAATATTTAATTAATATGGACCTATAACAACGAGCATTTAATCGCCTACGGGGATAATTCAACTTATACATTTTTTGGAAATACGTTTCTCTGCTTCGTTCGTGTTTACACTACAATCAGCTGATTCTGACACAGAATAAATATGCACCATAGATTAAGCAGTGTTAGATATAGACCTTCGGAAGAAAATCAGAGGCATAAACGAACAAAACATAAAAGTTTTCTTGTTTTCACAGCAAAAATGAAAATTTATTGTTAAAAAACAGGGTAGCCAACTACTCTATACCGTAGAAGCAAAACTTCTGACGTCACTTCCTTTGAAGAAAATGTTTGCGAAGAAAGAAACTGAGCAAATATAGCTGAGTAACTTTTTTTTTTTTTTTTTTTTAATTTATCATGTAACATACATTTTCAACACTAAATTAAAAGTTATTAAGAATTGTATGATATTATCTTAAATTCCTATTAGTACAAGGAACTGTGATCTTCATTCCATTAATGATTTAAGAATATGTAAAACAGTTGTAAAATCTGGCAAAGCTATTAAAATGTAATAAAGTTGTTAATCACGAGAATAAACAACATTTAGCCTATGTATGGAAATTAGTTTCTTGGTAACAACCTGAAAGTGAATTTTCCGGATCAATTATGTCGTATCTGTAATAAATATTCGTGAATGGGATTGAAAATGCCTTTAAAAACAATACAACACGCCCAGGAGGTACGGTAAAATAACTTATTTCAACATTTTTTTTATTTCGAAAGAACATAATTACACAACATTTGAAGCCAACATAGTAACTGTTTCCGTATTACATGGATGTTTTCTTATTTTAATTTTCGCATGTAAAATAAGAAATATCAACTTTCCGAGTCGCTAAACGTTAAAGGTATTAAAACATTTAATATAGAATAAACGTGTGATGAGTTCTTCTTTAGTTTTCTGAAAATTAAGCTCATATTTTTTTAAACGTAAATTTTATCCAAAATATTCACGTATGATAAGATCCGTGTTAACGTTTTATAGAGAATGACCAAATAATATGAAGAGAAGTTTTTCGTAAACTGCGAGAAAAAAAATGGTTATATTGTATTGTTATATGTTCGCTATCTCGTGTCTTGACTGTGCTTATTGTTAGTTGCAAATTACCTCTGAAAAACCAAAAATAACTTATTGCTAGTCAACATTTCAACTATCTTAAAAATTCTGGGTATATAAAGAATAAATAAATAACCTACAGCAATATGGGCCACGCTAAGATACGATACTGAGCTGCACTGAATATAATTGTACTTGTATATTGCTATCATTGCTGGCATCTTAGCTCGGAGTAATATGTATTCACTTTCTCACTATAATCTACCTAGTTTAGTCTACCTAGTCTAAGTGGCATTCTATAATGTAAGACTGCAGAGTATATTATAAAATTGGTACAAATTGGTTGAGACATTCATTTATATTGTCCGCCAACTATTATCTAAACTCGTGCTTACTTCCACTTGCAAATCACAAAACCTACTTATCTTCACGCATACAAATAAGAGTATAAATATAAAAGCAATAAATTTGATTTTCATATTTCCAACAAACTTTTTAAATTTTCTCTGTAAATGTATGTGCAAGCCAATAGTTATTATGTTAACAAGTAATTTATACCATTTGAGATATTTTTGTCACAACAGCGAATTTGTTACATTCATTTGGACTTAACAATTATGTTCTAAAACATACATTACTTTCATAAACCACGGAAGTAATGAAGTAAAACACTGGTTAGATTTATTTGTAAATAGCATTGCTTAGGGCATCTTTAATTTCTTAGCAACTTGCAGCTTTCCTTATCGACGGAATGTGATTATAGAACCAACCAAGAGTCACAGAGTATCAGGTACAAGAACATATATTGTCATAGCCAGGGTTATTAACCATTACAACATTCGCTTTTATTGAGATAGACAGATCATCTAATGAACAATTTAGTATGTCTGGGCTGGGAATTCAACATGGGACCTCTCGAGAACAAGTTAAATATTTACCAGTAGCGCCACCTTGTCACTCGGTCCAGAAATAAAAAAAAAAAAATAGTTACTTTTGTATTTGTACTTTGGATATTTATACAGAGAAATGGGATATAATATGCTATTTCAAATGATTTATTACATATCCAGAACATAACAATTTGTGTAACTTTATTAAAGAACTTGCTCTAAACTCTAAACTACCACAATACAACTTCTGTCTACTTCATTCTCCTCAGTATAGTTAAGTTGTAGTAAATATATCATTTAACTCGTCACTTACCTTACACCTTCAGAACAGTCCTAAGTTTGTTGTTTCAAAGCTGGTTGGTAAGTTCTATTAAAGTTTCTCTTTTAATAATCTCTCCAAAAACCTCGATCGCAAATTCTTGTCGTAAAAAGTTTTCAGTTTCGCCTTATGTATCCTTAGTAACCATAACCTTATTGTTTGAATGTAACAAATATAATTGCAACCAACAGAACCTAGTAGTTATTTGAAACAAAACACAAAATTGTTTACATTAATACAGCTGCTAACTCAGAAATCTTTTGAATAGTTAACTACTGATCGACTTCTGGACGTATTAAATATACATTTTATTTATTAAGCTTTGCCTGATGTTTCGTAGTTTAGACGACCGAATATAGGCTAAGGCCCATTGTTAAAAATGGGACGCCTGGAAAATAAACATTTTGGGCATATCGCTTATTTTCTCAATAAAGTTTCAGTTGTGTTATTTTAACAGATAACCATAATAGAGCTTGTTAAACTTACAACATATTTTGGATATTATTTTTGTAAAATCAAAAGTCAAAATTTTAAATTGTATTCTTTCTTAGAAAACTTATTGCTGTGAAAATAAATAAAGGTTGTGTGTGCGTGTTATGTGCCATCGAAACTATCTTCATCAAGTTGAAAGAAATCTTCACCCCTTTAATTAAGGAATTTCGAAACGTTTTACAGTCCATTCTTAGACATTTGTATACGTTTCAAACTTAAGTTAAAGTCACGATAGGCCATTGTATGCGAGCTATGCAAACGATTAATAAAAACATATTTCCCACATTTTACTCATAGAAAGTTGAATTTTTTAAAATCTATTTATTTTATTTTGTTTTTACACAAGCATAATTTTAAAGCTAAATTAACTGCATCACGTGTTCGATAGATAACGATAATTAATCGGAAAAACATTTCAGGTCATCTCATCCCCTTAAAGCTGAATTGCAAAAAGTCCTGATATTGGCTAGTACGCATTTTTATGAGTTAACTATTGAAATTAAAGTCACTATTATAACGCGTATGGTTTAGGATCTTAGAAAACACATTTTACCCCTTTTCACCCCTTAGGGGTCAAAATCCGATTTTTTTTCTAGTTGTCGCTTTAAAAAATGGAAAGAACACACATATAAAATTTCACTTTCCTAATCAGCGGATTGGGCTTTAGTTAAAAATTTTAGACAGTCAGTCATTTAGTCAGTGAACTCTTTTACACATATATGAATGAGTAATTCTGTTAACAACAACCTTAATACCATATTTTAAGCTTCTCTCTGCAAGAGCTTGTGAGGCATGCTTTTAAAGTTCCTTTTAATGATCTAAATAAATGTACTGTAATAGATAGGGCCACGATTTTCTCGCGAAAAGATTTTTGCCCCACTTTGTTTCATTGACTCACGTGCACATCGGCAGTTCTGTTTCAAGGTTATTGGCAGCGTGTCTTTCTTCAGACACATTTCTCATTTTACTGCACCAATCAGAATAAGATTATTGTGAGTCTGTACGTCTATAATTTGCCAAGGCTAGTGAGAGTAAAATCATCCAACCACAGACGATGTAGCAGAGCTGCAGGTGTGCACATGACGCATTTAAACCAAATGTTGCAAAAATCTTTTCGCCATAAAATCGCGGCTCTAGCAATAGGCATAGCCCGATAAACAGTAAATATCACTAAAGACTGGCTATTAGAATTAAGTATCAGATGTTTTTAGTATCACAAATCACGGGAATGTAAAACATGCTTGAATTGTAGTACAGAGTTGGTTCAAGTATTGTTGTACTCTGTGTAAATAGTACGATGTGATAGGTATGATATTGGGATGACTTGTGATACTTAATGTATATTTCTTATTTTGTACTGTGGAGATGATGCCAGGAGAGACAGGATAGTCACACACACATCTGGAAACATTTGGAGCTGTGTAGTAGTCAGCAGTGACAAAGTGCCAGACGGCCCCTCCTGCTGCCTGCCCGGGGCCACCAGGGGGTGGGGCGAGGAGAGCTAACCAAAGGCCAAGTCTCCCAACAGTTTAAATTAAATTTTAAGGATTTATGTATGTTTTGCCATAAGGATAGTTAATTATGGGAAAGAATGATGTAAAAATTAGATAAATGTAAACTGTGATTTTATTTCATAAAATCACCACGAAATATGGTCGCAATCGCCCGAATTCGGAGCGGTGCCGGAAGGTGTCGGTATTTTGAAACAAAGCTCCTGATTGGCTGGAGGGGGCCGCGTCAGAAATCGCCGCTTGGCGTATGTACCGGCGGTGGTGGAGAGAGAGCAGCCCGGGACTCAGCCGCGGACGGACGCGTTGTTCTGTGTACCGCGGGTTCATGTCTCGGTAGGCTGCCAGAAGTGCGTTACCAAGAGGCTTTATTGCGCGTGCAATCACATCCGATTGTGGGGCAAAGGTGAGTGAGCGTCAGACGCTTTGATCACAATCCGTGGACCGAGGAGCCAGTTGGGTGGCCTGAGCGCGGTGCGGGAGGTCGTTGTTCGATTCCTGCCGCGAATAAGGGTGTTTACGACTGTGTGTAGTGGGATGTCGTAGAAAATTAATGTTACTTGTTTCACTTAGTAGTTTCAAACTATATGGATCCTCGGAAAATGAATGTTGAGTTATTGGTCACTTATAGACATTGAATTGTGACCTGCAGTAAAGTAAAACCGCTGGGCTAGTCAGGGCAATTTGATTAAAACCTACATGAACTAATTAATTAAAGGAATAATGAAATAACGTGCGCTCGGCGGGCAGTTGGTGAAGGGGCGAGTCGCGGTACCTTATTATAAAGTAAAATAATACCAGTCAATGACTTAGTGAATAATTCAATAAAATATATAAAATCATGTATTTATTTAAATTATTTTCTTAGTGCACACAGCGTGAGTGTTTAAATGTAGTTTTTTAGGCATGGCATTCCAGTCACTGTAATGGTATATTTTGGATAAATATTATATTTGTTCGTTAGGGAAAATGTAGGCAGTGTTAGGCATGATTGAAATGAGTTAGGTTTAGTTGATTTGCTGTGTAAGAGCCGCGCTTACTTAGGCACTTGAGCTGGTGACAAGCGCTATATTCATGTAACTTACTTCAGTCTATATCTTCACCACACAAACTGACTCATTAGTTCTCCCTGTCCACACTATACATACACATACTATCAACTACACTTTCCACGCTATGTGATCATCACATAACAAACTGTCCCTTGTACATTGTCACTGCTGCACCTTCCTCACCTGGCTGCCATTGAGACAGCGCTACTTACAGGTATGTTCTGAATTATGCAGATTTATATCACGTGACATGCGCCTTGCAGTGTCGCAATAAGGAAGTAAACAAAATACAAATATATTGCTTTTACCAAAGGCATAATAATCAAGAAAATCAACATCGTTTTGTAAAAAAATGTGTTAACAGACAGTAATTTGCAGAAATGTTATGAGTGTGTGAGAGAACAGGGCGGCAAAATAACGTACAATATTCAAGGAAGTCTTAACTCAAGGACATATTAAACTGTGTATGTATTGGATATGAGCTTGAAAACTAAGAGTGTGGAGGGACGAAGTCTGATGTTTGTGCTGACATAACAAGTCGTCATAGAATGCGAGGCCCACATCGTAGAAGATCTTGACTGATATCAGCTGTAACAAACAAAGTTCATATTATCATTCCTATAGTGTACCTGATGTACATTAGTGACCGGCAGTTAACAATACTGACGTATTATAGAATGATGAAACCGTGTGTTATATAACATTATACAAATGTGTTCTTAGCATCTGAAAACACAAGCAGCTAAAATCGTGCTGCACAGTAAAGTTAATGCCAGCTAAACTATTAGTCAAGTATAATTTTGAAGTGTATTTACTACAGGTTCAATTTGTACTATTGAAACAGTTTCTAATGAGAAACCAAACCTTAATAAAATCGAAAGCTCGTCTGTCACAGAGTTATGACATGTAATTAACTCGCACATAAGAACAGCGGCGGAATGCAAGGTTAGAGAAGCAGATGTCTCCAAAGAAAACCTTCTGTCAACGGTACTTGTTACCGTCTTTCCCAAATGCGAAAACAATTGTCATATCAAGAGTGGCTGAAACCCGTTCAGAGGCGACTATTACATAACAGCGGTACTCAATTTACTATTGTTTGACTTATGTCAGATTTGGATGCTTAGAAAAATGTGAGCAAAATGCCCCACATGATTTGGTTATCTATTGTCTTGATATAAAATTGTCTCCTTTTCTCAGTATTTGGTACATGATAGTAAAAATGTTGAGTGGTAATGTTAAGTGCATATATATTAAAATCAGTTTAGTAAACAAATATTGCAAAACATGTGGACTGTATTACTCTTGGCCAGCGTGTTATTACCAAAAATATCTTTGATTTGCTTCTTGAAATAATACTTGTTACATGTGTTTCTAAATCGTAACTTTAGGGTTAAATTTCTACTCGACTTGGATATGCATTTAAAATAGGACCTACGAATAACTGGTTTTGAAGTTACAATGTGGTGAGATAACAGAAGAGAGACAACATTTAACAGGGTGATAATATGTAATTTTTTTATTCAATGCCTAATTGAAACAAAGTTTTATTTGTAAAGAACTGAAAACAAGAGAATTATAAAGGAAATGATTGCTACTTAAAAATTCAAGAACATTTAAGATAATTTCGCTCCAGCTGGGAAATATCAAATCATTTTCCGGCTCGCTTTATTTTAGCTTCCATTAAAGTCACTTGATGGAAAATAATTGATTTATGAGTGAGTTGTTAAAAATAGTTTTTTAATACCTCTCATGTAGGTGTGATATAACATTATTGTCAGGTGCATTGTTCGGTCCATTGAGCTTCAGTCATGTTGGCTTGCTGGACAACACGAAATTATTCGAAAAGACTTGTAATATTAAGATTTATTAGAAACTGTTCTGCATATATACACATCATATTGTTATTATCCTCCTGAATAACTCGGGAATGTTTGGTTTACTGATAGCGATTTCAGAGCATAATCAGGAAATTTTCATTGTTGCAGTGTTTGACCACACTTTATTCATATCAGTAAATTAAATTAAATTAAATTATCTTTATAAATGAATATGTGTTATATATATATACATAAATTGTAAGAACTATGTCTGGTCGCAAGATATCACTTGAGGCTTGTACTGACACAGATGATTTAATATGTCTATAATACGGGCTGTTCCAAAATGATCTTTACAACTTTGACTGCTAATATCAAGAAAACTAAAGAAGATATAAAGGTGCGGTTTGCGCCGCAATGTTCATACACACCTGAAGTTTCAGCACCCATGTAGCAAGGTTCAATGTGTGCAGCTTCTGTAGCGCACAGGATATCTGAGCGGTATTCCAGTTACGCCCAGGTCCGGCCCAGCAAGTCTGCGTCAATCTGTTCTATTGCTGCTGTTATGCATACTCGCAGGTCCCGCACTGAAGTGTGGTAGACCACATCCTTCACAAAGCCCCATAAGAAAATCTCCAGTGGAGTGATGTCTGGAGACCTTGGGGGCCAGGGCCTCTACCAACCCAGCGACCTGGAAATTTGTCGCCCTAGGCAGCCCTAACGACCAAGCCCCAGTGAGGAGGAGCCTCATCCTGCTGCAGCACGATGTCAGGTTGCAGATCTTCCATCTGTGGAAATGCAAACTGTTCCAACATGTCCATGTAAACAGCCGAGGTTATTGAGGCTTCTGCAAAGAAAGAGGGCCCTATCACACGATCATGTAACAGACCACACCAGACGTTCACCTTTGCACTGTCTCGTACCATATCCATGCTAGAGTGTGGGTTCTCAGAGACCCATATCCTCACATTGTGACGGTTTACCTTCCCGGACACATGAAAACAAGCTTCGTCCGTGAACATTCCTTATTTCAGAAAGTCTGGGTCGTCATCAATGCGACTCAGAATGTCAACTGCAAATGACTTGCTTTTTGGCCTGTCATCATGTTGAAGTGCATGCAGTAGTTGCACCGTGTAGGCATGCAGCTTCAGTCTCTTGTGCAGCTCCCTGTGCACCGTGGTTGTTGGTAGCTGCAACTGTCGAGAAGCACAACGGATTGGTGTGGAGGGACTCTGGATGAATGCCTGTTGCACCTGTTCCACATCTGCATCTCTGGTGCTAGGTCGTCCTGAACTCGTCCTCTTCAAGACACTTCCAGTTTCTTTGAACCTCCTGTACCACGCTCTGATAGTAGGACGTGATGGTGGCGTGTCTCTGTAATGTGTCCGTAACTTCCGCTGGACTTGGGTGTCGGATCTGGTTTCTAAAACCCACTCGACACACTGTGCCATCTGCTGAGGATAAGCCATTTTCGTCAAAGAATAACCTGCACAAACAAACACTCAATGAAACTTCAGATGTGTACGAACATTGGGGCGCAACCCGCACCTTTCTATCTTTGTTAAGTTTTTTTATGTTAGCAGGCAAAGTTGTAAAGATCACTTTGGAACAGCCTGTATATTATATATTATGTTGTCTATAGTTAATTTTTTATTAATTTTCTTTCCATTTACGACAAACAATCAGGTAACACAGATGTCAAAGTTAATTTCTTTCGATTATGTTATAAATCTTTGTTTTGTGCTAGCATAATTATTGTTCCTGTTTAGTGTTATTGCACTAAAAATTGAATTAGTGTACTTGTCCAAAATACATTGTTAATAAGATCATACAGTACTTATAAGTGAATGTGCTGTGAATTGTGGTACTAGTATTATATTGCAAAGTGTAGAGCTTTCTGTAGGTAAGTATTATTTGTTGGTTACATATAATTGTTCTGCAGTTAATCAAAATAAAAGTGACACCTACTTAAATCAAGGGTACCTTATCGGCAACTATTCATGTAAACGGATATTCACACACGTGTTGTCACACATAGTCATGTGCAATGTTATATTTTATTTTTTCTGTGTGCCGTAGAAAGATCTCACGGACAGGCTAGTAATAGATAAACCACTCTTCATTATTAAGCTGGACTCACATAGACCACGATGACACGTCGTGTAGTGCGGACCGGCCAATCAGAAGGTTTACGAGTAGATTACGTCAAATCAATGTGGCATTTGACTGTCTGTTCAGCACGACACCAGCGCACTGCCATTGTAAACCTGCCAGAACCATAAGAGCTCAGATGCATGAATATTGCCATGCAACAGTGACAGCCATAGTAAGTTCAGATTAGGATTCGCACACTTATGCTAAATGAATGGCAATATGTAAAGGATGGTCTGTGCTACTTTCAAAAATTGATTTTTTTTTCGCCAAATTTGGATTCTGTCCCACTGTGCAGCGTCGTGTCGTAACTTCATGATCTATATGATTCTGGTTTTAAATAAATTAAACAGTTGGTGTTTTAGTTTAACTAATCTTAATTACTGATATAGTTATCGTATTCATGACTCTGTGAAATGAAACTAGCGATTGTTTTGTAAATAAATTAAATGGTGTGTGTATAAGAATTCACTGAAATAAAATAGTGCAGTTAAACCAGAGGTATTTTACTTAACTATTTCTAAAAGGTTATGGGCCCAGATATGCTTAAATATTGAGGGCTGAAGAGTAAAATACCATAAATGGCATACGTAAATACAGTATTAAATCTTCCACAGTTAATGACGAATAACTTTAATAATTTGAAATTTCTTGCACAAACTATTCTTGATGTAAAGCGAATTTTGGAAGTTTTAAATGTAGATTAAGACTCGACAGATGAAAAGCAGATAAAGCAATTCAAAATAAATGACACGAGGGCAAAAATCGACAGTTGTTCTACGCATCAGTGACAAATATTTGGATGTAATTAAGAATGTCAAGACTTCCAAATGTATGATGAATGCCTTGGAAGATGTATTTGTACGAAAAAGTTATCGTATCTAAGTTATGTCTCTTAAAGAAATTATTGAAGTACAGAATTGAGAAGAATGACACAGTAGAAGAACATTTTCTTAAAGTAGAAACATTAATTGGAGATGTAGAAAATGCTGGCAGTAAAATACAAGAGTCAGATAAAATTTGCTATTTACTACTTACGTTAGAGGATTCAGAATATAATCATGTCATCACTGCCATAGAAGTCATAAATATGGATGTGACTACGGATTTGGTGAAATCAAAACTATTGGATGAGGAATTACAAATTAAAAGTCGAAATGAGAATACACAACATGGAAATGAAGTTTCTTTAAGAGTAAGTCATATTACTTGATTTAAGTGTGGAAAGAAAGGCTCATAGAAAAAATAATGTGTCACTAGATTGGTATCTCCTATGTTAACATCTTTGACCGAGTACGCCTAGCGATTGTGGCGCCTTGCGACTGGTCATGAACTAATGGTTGCCAAAGATTATATACCTAACAGAAAGATGAGCAACTCAATGATTTTTTTTCGTGCTTGTAGTTACACCTAGCGCTCCCAGTGGTCACTTGTGGAACTAACGAAAAACACTACGCGATGCTAGTGCTCCACATGGCGTCTCCATAAACTAATGGCGGGAATTTTAAATGAATTTTCCATGAATAAACAAAGCTATGTTTTAAAAAAATGCAAATATTAATGCTATGGGTCAATTTATATGGTATTTGATAAGTTTTAATTAAAAATCCTGATAGAGAGTACATATCACAAAAATGTTACATAGAAATGTTGGGAATTTTTTGTACTACGATACCTTTTCTTTTTACATAAGTTTTAATGATTCTGGCTAACTATTGGCATTAAGAAAATAATGTTTAGCCAAATGTATTGAAACTTATGCACTGAAAAACTTGCCATCATAGTACAAACAATTTCCAACATTTATATCTAACAGATATGTAGCAGCTCCCTTGCAGGATTAAAAAAATTAAACTCTTTAAAACAGCATAAATAGGAACTCATAGCCGTAAGTAAATTGCTCCTGAAGTTCATATTGTAGATACTGTTATACATATCAAGGGAAAATAAAATAATTCTGGGTATTTACAATAACATACAGAACATGTTTCATGATACAGGTAAAAAAAAAATATATATATATATATATATATATATATATATATATATATATATATATATATATATAATACTACTGACGAAAATGAAATCCCTTTTATTTCACATTCTTACAAATCTCTCCTAGAAAAATACATTCATTGCAAAAGCAAACGAAGAACATAAGATTCAATTACTTGGTAGTAATATTCTATATAAAAATATTTTGAAACTAACCGAAACATTTATTTCACAAATGAAAATATTTAGAAAACAAATATTAATAATTCTTAAAAAAATAGGTGTATATATATATATATATATATATATATATATATATATATATATATATATAGAGAGAGAGAGAGTTGTTAAAGTTACGTTAAGAATTATTATTACACAATATTTTATACAGTAGTACATTTCCCTTCACTTGCTCCAATAAACTAGATATTGTACTTTAAACTCTTAATTCTCACGTTACATCTAAACGTTTGCCTCTATAAAGAAGCCACATACAAATAACATTATTTCATGTAATTCACACATTCATTAAAGTGATAGTTCTTGACATCTGAGACATGCTACATAAAAATTTTGTATTCAGTTGCAGTACCTTGGCTGGCATACATTAGTTAGCTTGATAAAAACATTGAACAGTAACGCGTGAAACTACTGCTTTCTAAAATGTCATATACTTATGTTTACATCCACGCAGTAATGTGAGTGATTGTACACTGCAGCATGGTAGATGGTAAGCGATGGTTGGTAACTAGCACACCTAGCGGCCGAGGGACGAACTAGGGCGTGGTGGGAAATTTTAAAGTTATTGTATGTTAAGGACTGATGGTTGTACGGATTTTGTGATATACTGATTAGCTAGTTCCCAGCGCCTACACGATTGTCTGAAGTTTGAAAGGTTCTCAACATTCCGGTGTTGTTTGTAACAGGCATCAAAAGAGTTTGTGGGAGACCGCATGTGCAGCAATTGGTTTACCTTGCAGGTTTAGGCTGGAACTGGCTATTGCTTGTTTTTACTGGCCCTGTGGCCATTCATCCTCCTTCTTAGTGTATTTGTGGTGATTCCAATGTATTCAGCATCCCACCATGCACTGTAGTTTGGTAGATATGTATTTGTCCCCAGACGTAATTGACTTGCATTTGGTCAAAATACCGTATTTACCAATTACAATGCACACGGTGCGATGATGAATACATTGGCCTCAGTTCAAACATATTAAGACAGAGGCAACAGGGCCGATACCAAACAAGCAATAGCCAGTTCCAGCGTAAACCTTTAATATAAACCAGCTGCTGCATGCACAGCCTCTCACAAACTCTCTATTCAACGCCATAGTGAAGAAATGAGGCACTGGGATTAGCCCATCAGTATATCACAAAATTCAGACAACCACCAGGCTGTAAAATACAATAACTTTAAAATGTCCCACCCACCCTAGTTCGTCCCTAGGACACTAATTCACTCTTTTTCCAATACACGTTAACAGCCACTGTCCTAGTTTCAGCGTGTTATTAGGTCATGTGCTGGAAACGCAAACCAAGCTAGCTGAGGTTTGCTCAAAAACTTTTAAAAGAAAGCAATCTTCAAAGAGTGTTTTCTCAAGGGAAAATATTGTTTAAAAACATGTAGACAGAGATGTACAAGTACTTACAGAATCAGTACTTGCAGGACAACAGTAATCTTCAACAAGATAGACTACATCACAGAAGCCGAGGAACAACTACCTGACCCACCTATCGACTCCTCCAAGTAGACCCTACCACCATATTCTGCAAACAGATAGGGTCTAAACCAATTCCTAACCACCTCAAGGCCTCTCACTCAAACCCGTTGAACTGCTGACTCCAGGAACACCAGCCACACCTGCCCTATACCTACTTCCAAAGATCCACTTTTGAATTTTTTTCATAGATAAATATATAACGTACTAGTAGAAATATTTATTTCTACAAACATGCTGCAAACATTACCATGCACCAGCTATATAGGGTTCTTAACCCATATACTGACTGTAGTGTTCTGTACTGAAAGTTTAATAAATAAGATACAGGCTCTCTATAGTCAGCAGTATTCATCATCCCATACCATAATATCAGCATTACACCTGCAAAAGTTAGTTATGCCTCTTGTGTCAAGCTATATGTTGTGCCCAGTAAATGATTTCGGGACTAAATTATCTTTATAAATGCACTGGTCGTATTATTTATTTAATTCTGTGTGATATTATTTAACAATTTTGCATGAAAAATACAACGTTCAAAAAGAAGCAAAATTGGTAGGTAGGGGCGTAATAATACTGTGTTAAGTTTGACAAATCAAGAAAGGTACAAAAGTACGTAACTGGCTGTTCTAAAAGAACTATTTTCGACATTATAAAAAAATTGCAACATTGCATCTTAACTACACCTGCTGCAGTTTAACTGAATAGGATAGGCGAAGAAACAGAATTTTGGTAAATAAATTTGAGGCCAAGATCTGACATTTCTACTAATTTATATATAAAAATTTTAAAAGCATAAGTTAGAGGATATATCACAAACATGTCTTAAAATTATCTTAAAACAGGTTTAACTGGGTCAATGTTTTTAAAAATTAATATTCAATAATTTCAGGTAGTTAACTGACAAAAAATTTTCTTAAAAATGGCTTCAAGTATAAGTTCTTTGGTTTGAAAAAATTTTAATGTATCTTTAATAAATTTAAGCTAATTCAGGAAGACTTATCTGTAACATGTTCCCTTGTTAGGCATAAAAAATAATAACACGTAAAGTAGTAGAAATGAGTGATTGTAGTCTTACGATAAAATTACAGCAATTTTATATATTCTTTTGCTTGCTAGTACTTCTTTCACTTGAAAGAAAATGTTTGCAAAAGTTAATAGTGAGAGGAAAAATTCCATATCCTATACAATATTGGTTTGGCATTATCCATTATCATGAACATTACCCCAAGAATATTATTGTCGTAAGACACGCTACTTCTACGGAAGAATTCCCATTCTTGGTGAGCATTGGCAAGAGTTATTAAAATTCAAGGGATATTTATTTGTAAAGTGGCTATTACTATTATTCTAATGAAACTGTATCAGTGATTGATTACTTCTCATTGTAACGTAGTGGCGTGCCTACATCACTCTGGTCAGGACACAAAAAATATAGTGATATGGCAACAATCCTGGTTACGGCACCAGAAATGTAATGTTGTGGATGATTCGCGACCCTTGCTTAATCACATCCTGGTCACGGCATTACAAAATGTAATGCGCTGCCACTTAAGGTCCCCATGCTTGCCATGACCGCCTCCCAAACGCTGCCGACAGCACACCACCACTCGGTACATATTCACAGCTCAAAAGCCAAAAACAGAATGGCTGACAAACAGTCACGCTCCCTTCACCACTACAGCGCCCCTGGCGGCCAACTAACGATCTAAGGAAAAAACGTTACCAAACTAAAACTAAGATAAATATGATGACATGTTACAACCTTTAAACACATAAATCACAACTTAAATAAAAATATTGCTTTATAAAACAGAAATACACATTAAATTACAAAATAATGTCTAATGTTTTTAAATGGTATGTCTTTTGATTGGCCAACGCCGTCACGCCAAAAAATTAATTACGTGTTTAAGTGTATAATTATGTTGTTTCCAAAGTGAGATATGAGCAGGCAGAAAAAATCAAACACACTGTTGCGGAATGTCTGTCCTAACGATTCCCTCACACCCAGCCATGATCATCTGTTACGGATTAAAAACAAAATCCACACCCCTAAAATTACATTAAACAGTAAAATAATTCTACTGAGCCCATAATCACATGGCTCCTTAACCCAAAACATGTAAACTGACAATGAACAAACAGACTGGACACAATCATTTCCCTAAAAAATAAAATATCTAGAAACAATATTACAGTTAGACAAACCACACCTTTGTACTTTACTGCACCTCCGTGCCACACTTGTACATTCCACTGTTCACATTCTCTACTGCACTCTGACTAAACAAATGTCTCACTTGCCAAACAAATGGCCTTTTCCGTTTCCCTTCTTACCCTCCTTGCTCACCAATTACAAAGTGCAATGTGTTTACCTTTAGGCCTACTATCAAAGTCTTTACTCAGTAACTCCCCTTCACACTCTGTTCCTAGATTAACTTCACCTTTATCAGCATGATTACAATTTCCAAAGTTTCCAACAATTTCCCCAACCTCAAAATAACAATCAGCCATAAATTTATCCTCTAGAAATTTCTGTATATATAGCACCGCCTCTGCCTTTAGGCCTACTTCCTCTACTACTGATTTACAGTCGAAAACTTCTGAAGAACCTTCTCATGGTCAGCTACCTGCACAATCTCAAACTTTACCTCTGCATGAAACTCGTCAACTGTATTCTCAAAATTGCTGAATTCTGCACTTAATGTCTCAAATTTACTAATCAACGTCTCTATCTGCGCCTCAATCAGGCCTCCAATTATTGCAACTTAATCACCATAAGCCATATTCACCATAAAAAAAATTAAAACAGAAACAGGCTAGTAAAATACACAGATGCACTGAGAAAAAAATTTTGTTGGTGCAAACAAAATTTGTTTGAATGAACCAAATCATTTGTTTGTATAGGGGCAAAGAAATGTTTGTTTGCTCGTACAAAATTATTTTGTTCCCTTAATTTGTTTGAGGCAAATAGCTGAATTTTGTTAGCAGTACCAAATATTTAGCTTCCCATAAAAATATTTTGTTGACCATATTAAAAGCACATGCAATACTTTAAGAACTATAACATTATATTTTATAAACTTGAAAATTTTTTAACATTTTAAGAGCTAAAAAAAAGTATGGTCGTGCCGGAATTTTTGATCCATTATCCCTTCATTTGCCTCTTTCTGCCCATGACCTAACCAACTGAGCTACGAGTGCTTCCATGACAGCGAGATTGTTATTTGTAAAGGAATATTTAAATCGTGTACCGCAGGGCCGCAGCACAAAGAACGAGTCGTTCAGCTGTGGTGTTTTCAAGTTTATAGCATTTTCTTTTGTGATCAATCGAATTAACCACTTTGAAATTGTTATAGCTAAAATTAAGATACTAGAATTATGCTGATTAACAGTTTAGACGTCCTACTTGTGACACAAACTTATATTTAGAATGTTGAAGTATACAGTGTTCGCCATCTTATCGCTTACGTACGCCAGCATTCCATCTTCCGCAAGTCAACCAAATGTATTTAGTTTCGCCAACAAAATCATTTAGTCCATCGAAAAAAAATTGTTGGTTCAAAGCACTTCACTTATAACTAACAACATTATTTTGTTGACAAGTTGTAACGAGTTGTTTGTTTACACAAAATATTTATTCGACGTCCTGTAGCAACCAAATATACGTTTGGCACAAACAAATTACGTTTAAATGGATAATTTGGTCGAGGGAAATAATTAAATTTGTTTGGAGGACTCCAAGCTTGGTCTTACCAACAAAATATTGCTTAACTGAAGCAAACATCACCCAAACAAATATATTTAGTATAATGAAACAATTCTTTCTCTCAGTGTGTTATTGACAATGCCTTAAAAATAACACAAATTATATCCTGAACACAGGAAGTTAAAATTGTATGCAATGACCATCAAAACGTTAAAAAATGGGCTATCTCTGTAATAAATATGTGGTGCGCCTCAAAGAAACAAGTAACCAAGCCTAACAGAGGAATTTAATAAAACGCGAACAAAATGGAAACTATTTATGTAACAAATTCTTACCTGGCATATTCAGTCTCGGGAGTCTGCGTTGAGCTGATTTCTTCCAGGGCTTAAACAGTTTGACATGAAATGCAAACTGCGAATCTTCAATTTTCTGTAAATGTCATTATTAATCATTTGAGTAAATCTGGGCGAGGTTACGAGTTTCTTCCAAACCTCAAATCGATAATGATCATAAACCACAGGAAACTTGTGCTTTGAAGTCGATTTATCTTGTCAACAGTGCACAACGCTTCGTCATATTTAATATGAATGTGCGTCACAAACGGACGCCATTTCAATTTTCAAATCCGGGCCACTGCGCCTGCGCGGAAGAATAACAAAGCACTAGCGCCTGCGGTTGGTCATGAAATTAAACAGACGGTCAACGAAAGCCCTATAGAGATAACACGCCCTGGTCTGGACACTTAATTTTTATATTAAGACGATAATGTATAACTGTATTTCGCAGAGCAAAACTCATATAGATTGAAACTTTTGAGTTATTTCTCCGTGGTCAATATTGACTTTTCGGGAGTTCTCTAACATTTTACTATTTTTCAAACCCGTGAATTTCTGTTTTATGACATTTACGTAAGCTTCATTTTAAAGCAAAAACCACCTGGATATCTCAAATCGTACAGGAACTACAGATAAGTATTTGAAAACACGTTTAAATTTTACTGGCTATCAAGTACAAATTTTGAAAAATCCTGGAACTTCTTAAACATTTACATGTGCACTATTCTAAAGTAAATATCACCTCGATATCTTAAGAGGTATAATAACAATAGAACATTGATTGAAAACACACGTAAAGGCTTTTCACCCACTTAACTGACGAATTTCGAAAAATTTAAAAATTAGGAAATATGCATTTGCTTAGGCAATGTTTTGAAGCAAAACAAGTAAAATTTTTCATCAGGTTAGAGAGTTATAGAGAATTTCATGAAAACACATTTGACATTTAGCCCCTTTAATTTTCGATTTTCGAAAAATCCTTCCTTAGTGTGTGTTTGCGCAGTAAGGATACGTTACGATGAAAATTTCACGTTTCTAGGTCCAGTGGTTTGGGCAGTGCGTTGATGAGTGAGTGCGGGCACTTTATTACACACACACACATTTTGACCGAATAAATCAATGCATAGGAAAGATTACTACTTAATATACTGAATTTTGTTTTTACAAAAAAAAAATCCAATATTACGTTTAAATTTTACAACGTGTATTATGGTTATATGAAATTTAAATTATACAAATTTAAATTTATTGTGAATATGTGAGGTCCAAAAAATGTTTATTTACCAGACGTCACATACTTAACATTGGGCAGGTGCTTAAATTATGTAGTCTGTACAACAAAACATCAGGCAAAGCTTCTTACATAAAGTGTTTACTTAATGCGTCCAGAAATAGATCAGTAGTGTAATAGATTATTGAGTATCTGTAAAAGCACTGCTGAAAACCTGTAACATATTTTTTTTTTTTTTAAATATATTGTATCATACTGATATTTATTTCCAGCACAATAAACACTGACTCGATTTTCGATAAAACAATATTTTAAATATAATTTCCAAATAAAAATAAGTTTTCTTTTACGGCTGTTAGTAAAAAAGAATAATGCCTTATACAAAGAGACTAGGTTACTACAAATATCTAGGTTTTAACTGAATAAAAGGCAGAATGGGAAATATTTTCGTAATTGTAACTATCATAATAAGAAGTCTGCATAACTAACAATTCCCCGGAATTCATTATTTATTATTCTATACGTTAGCAGCTGTATTTATACACACAACATATTTTTTTTTTACTAACACAGCTACAATGATCTGTTGGTTACTGTTTACATTCAAACAATATGACTATGGTTACTAAGGATACTTAAGGCAAAACTAAAAACTTTGCTAGACAAGAATTTGCGATCAAGGTGATTGAAGAGAATATAAGAAGAGAAACCAACGATATCTTTAATAGAAATAAACAACTTGCTTTGAAAAACTAACTTAGGACTGATCTGAAGGTGTAAGGTAAGTGACGAGTTACATGATATATTAACTAAAACTTGACAATACTAAACAGATTATAGTAGTAGGCCTAGTTATTAAGCCTAGTCATGACAATATATGTTCTTATACCTAGTACTATGTGACTAGTGGTTAATTCTACATTCACATTCGGTCGACAAAAAAGCTGAAAGTTACTGAGTAACTAAAAATTATCTAATCAACAATATTTACAAAAAATCTTACCAATGTTAAATTTTTCACTTCCGTGGTTTAAGACAGTAATACATGTGTTTTAGAACAGAAATAATAAAAACCAGGTGCATATATAACCGATTTACTGTTATGACGAAATATTCAATTGTACAAATAATTTATTAACATAACTATTGATTCGGATTGAGCTGCAGCTTTTTTGTTTTGTAAATTACGTCAATCATACGAAGGAATACCGTGATAATATAATAGCCTACTGGTAGATAGTAAGATGTGTAATACATGTGGTTACAACGACATATCCATACACAGATTTAAAATATGTACTGTACATACGCAGCGTAGCTGAGGGTTTGGTACAGAATTGAACTGCAAAGTTTTTATACATAGTTGTTATTGATATGAATGGCAAATTTCGTTACCTTAGTTTCAGAACTTTTCTAACAGTAAAATATCACAGTTTAACATGGCTTATGGACGTTTAATACATTTAAAGAATATACCAAATTTTTGACGTCACTTTAATGAATTCCTAGAAAAATGTCAGAAGATCTCTGGGAAATAATACAAAATAATATTCTTATTAGATAATATGGACATTTTAACTTTGCAATTATGATGACGTAAATTTATAAATTTACTGCCATTTGGGGTCTAAACGTCTTACACTCGTGACAAGGATGACAAGTTTACTAAAATAAGTAATTTTTTTGTCGTGCACATTTATAAATTTATAATCAAATTATTAGTTCTGGTGCAAAAAACTATTTTTGTTATTTTGAATAAATCTATGCAGTGTGAACTTTCTTGTGAATAAGAATTTTTGTTATTTCTTTACAATTTCTTATTGCATTACATTTTACCTTCATATGAGAAATAGCTGTGAGATAATAATTATTTTACAAGATATAGTGCTATACAATTTTTTTTTTACTTTTCTTATTTGATGAGTGCAAAATTTTAATAATTTGTTTATGGTTACCTGTTTTAAAAAGGGTTTGATTTAATTAAATTTAACATTGGAAACGAAGGTTCGGCGTTTTTCTCTCACCACTGTATAGCATGTTAGCAGCTTGTGTTCATGTTCGTACTGTGTGGTTTTGTTTATTATTATTTTTGTAACAATCAGCCTGTAATTTTTTAGACAGGCGATCTGTATGTTCCAGGCTTTGTTTTACGACTTATGATGGTTGGTAAATGATAAATTCTCTCCTCACACAATACAATGTCTGGTAGCTAATACTGTATGTACGCCATGGTTGGAAATACATTCCTAACTTAGGTTACATATTTGTAAAAAAAAAAAAAGGCGAACTTCTAGTAGAATGCAATTTAAATGTTATGTTTGTAAATTTCAGTTGCATACAAACATATGTATCACTACAAGATTTCATATACAAAGATATGTCTAATTTTTCCTTCTCTGCTTCACTTCTCAGAATATTATATGTTTTATTTTAATTTTTATAATTATAGAATCTTTGTAGTACACGTCATAAACATTAATTAGCTTTAACTATGCTTCTATATTATGTTGGTTAGAAAACCAGCGCGTATCTATTTCTTAATATTTCAAAATTCAGTAACCAACAATACTTATATGTAGGTCTTTATGAAAGTATGCTAAAATTCTAAAAAAAAAAATCGCGTTTAGTTTGTAATGTAGGCATAGTTTTATTGAAAAAGTCATAAGAATATATTAATAAAATTTTGTCGTACACTTTGTGATTAAAAGAGTCTACTGTATTTACAATAAACATTAAAACAAACTACACATCTAAGAATTAACTGCATGCACATGTAGAACGTCAACTATTCATTCTATGACTGATTTGTAACATCACATTTTCAAACGTTATTAGACACAAAACTCATTTTAAGCTCGTAAGCAGTGACACTTCTCACCAACTCGTTGCACCGTAAGAATATTTTATATAGATAATTAACGTTAATATATTACTCTACCTGGTTGTCATTATTACAGTTCTCATCCTTTGCATACAACACCAGTAATGATTATTTTGCAATTAGGTTCAGTTTTTTGGTGCCAATCACGTCTACCATATAAACGATAAATCTTAATTTTGAAAATAATTTTTGTAGGCAAAATAAAACTTCAGTACTCTAACAATAGTAATAATCAAAAAGGATAGAATGAAATAAGGAAGGGAGTTTGGGTATCATTTAACATCTACGTCTTCAAAGCTTGTGAATTGTAACATTATGACGTATAGAGCAGCAACGGAATGAAGGGTCAGGGGAACAGGAGATCTCCGAGAAAACACGCCAACCATCGATATAATTTAGCACGATCCCTACATGAGAAAATCCGGGGAAATTGCTAAAATAATTGCAATTGGTGAGTTGAGTACGCTTTTTTTGGAAATGAGTATAATTTTTTTAAAACGAAATGTAAGAGTTGTTTAGATCATCTTACTTAAAATGACCAAAAACTTTTGAAGACATGCGTTTGATAATGCCAATATCTTCGAAAAATATAACATATATATATATATATATATATATATATATATATATATATATATATAATACACACACTCTACCTGTATTTTTGTATGACTAAATACCATTTTAGCTGATACGAAAATAATTAAAAAATACTTTTATGTATTTTACAATACGCGTTATATTTATCTGTACAGATTACTAAAATGAAAATGTCAGCTTCAGAAACTATTTACTTACCAGGAGGCACACACTTAACAACTGACAAAAGCGTATATTCTGTCGCCTGTGCAGCTAAACGTCAGGCAAAGCTTCATACATAGAGTATCCTCGTAATACGTCCACAGATTGATTAGTTGTGTAATGGTCTATGATTTCTGGGTTTATAATACAACAACGGTTAAATAATTTAAATAATCATTGTCAGTAAAAAAACGAATATTCACTGACGGAATTTCCAATAAAAATATATTTAAATCACAACCGACAATGAAAAAAAAAAAAAACAACAGATTTCTTCAGTGGCCTATTGAAATAAAGAATTCCTAATACTTGGACACTAAACGACAAAAATTATCTACGTTTTAACCTGAACTGAAGTGTGTGACAATATAACTACATGGCAGTGAGAGGATTGATTAAAGTTCGGCCTTGATTACTTTATTCCCCTACATTCAGTTCTTCTTTATCAGTTACCAATCTAAATATTATCGTCTTTTATTTCCATCACAGCGACTACGTTGTTGGTTGAAGTCATATCTGTTACATTTAAACAATAATGACGAGGTTACTAAGGATATATTAAGGCAAAAGTTAAAACTTTGCTCAGCAAGAATTTACGATCGAGATTTTTGGAGACATTATAAAATTTAAAACCAACGTTATTTTAATATAACTTAATAACTAGTTTTAAAATAACAAACTCTATACTGATCTGAAAGTGAAAGATAAGTGGCGAATTTATATGTTATATTACTGCAACTTGACTATACAGAGTAGAGCAGATGGAAGTTGGAAAGTTATATAGTGGAACTTTTCTCTGGGACTTTAATAAAGTTCGACGAATTGTTCGGTTCCAGATATGTAACAAAACATTTGCACTAGCGTAATATAATTCAATACTAAGCAAAAATGATCCAAAATGTTAGTTAAAAAATAACTGTTAATTTTCGTACATATTTTCTGGATCGAGTGACGAGGTGGCGCTACTGGTAAATATTCAACTAGTTCTCGAGAGTTCCCGGGTTGTATTTATAGTCCAGCATTCCCTTAATTGTGTATTTTATGATCATCCAAGATCCGTATAAACGAATGTTGGGCTGGTTATTAATCCTAGGCATGACAATATGTTATGTTCTTGATCCTGATATTCTGTGGCTCTTATTTAGTTGTATAGTAACATGTCTCAACAAGGAAAGTTACAAGTTGCTTAAAAATTCAAAATGACTTAACACTTTTTACAAATAAATTTGCTAAGGTAAATTTCTCTACTTCTGTGGTTTAAGAAAGTAATACACGTATTTTATAATAGTGGTATTTACAACTAAAGGTACACAACTAATTCGCTGCAAAACAAAAATATTCACTTCGCGATTTTAACTATTTTACATTATAACTACTAACTTGCGCATTCATTACTTGAAAAAAAAATTTAGAGCTTGCTGTAAATATAAAAAAACATATTAATTGCTTTTATTAAATTTACACTGTAATTTGTGTGCGTGCATGTAAGTAGGTCTAGTCTAAGGTAAAAAAACAGGTGTCAAGTTAATCGTTGTTAGACAATATTAATATATGCCTTCCCTAATTTGTACTAGTTTTAAATTTACTATCCAGTGTTACTGTATAAGATGTCACCACTACCAAGAAAATGATGTTGTGCAATACCCTCAGATGTGTTGTTTGAGGTTGAAAATATTGGAGATTATTGTAAACCTCCTATATTATATCTGTTATCTAGCGAAAACGCACAACTAATGTACTGTCAAAATTAAGGTTACTAGGTTAAGATAACAGCGACATATAATTTTAGTTCTTTACTATTGTAAGCGTGCATCAAAATAACGACAATGTTATGTCATATAAGCATAAAACACATAAATTTACCATAGTTAAGTATCTCGATATTGAAGTATTTTCAACCAATGTACATACACTTTGCATTATATGTTTTCGCCCAAAAAGAGAAGGAATAAGATAAGGATTGATTTGAAATCGCCTTTTTCCAGGATATGTCCTGTTTACATCAGTAACATAGTTATAATCAATGTCATATTTTCCTTCTTTTACTGCCCAGTGCTTGTCTTGCTTGGTAATATACTTGTAACATAAATCACGCTGAGCATACTATTGACAAACATATAATTTTGTTTTACAAGTCTGATATACGTGACTTATACTTACGACTATACCAGGTAGACTAGTGTGAGTAAGTAGGTGTATATTTCTAGAGTTACATCCGAGCCAAGGCGCCAGCAAGTTTAGCAATTTTTTTTATAAAAACAGAATCATAAAATTAACATTTAACTGAGACATTTGTGCGTTTAAATAAATATCCGAAACACTTAAAACAGTAGAACCTCATGTACAGTTCACCTTCATGTGCAGGACAATAAATATGCGCATAGTAATCCATCATCTTCCTTTAATTTATAGGACTGAGATAAGTACTGTTAAGTTTATATTGGTAGCAAATCTGGCTTAATATGTACTGTAGAACTATTTTTAAATTAAATTTATCTACTTTAAAAAATAAAAATAAAAAGTACCATGAAGCAATAAAACGCATAATTTTAGTGAAAGTAATAAAGACGTGTTCTTTATATTAACAAGGATGTCATTAGACATGTTAAGACATTTGGAAGAATCGTAAACCTAACGGCACGTTCTACCGCAATTTTCATCACCATTTTTATTTTTTTTTTATTTGTACCAATTTTTTTCTTATTTTAGACACAAAATGTGACTAAATTTGTGTATTATAAAAAATTTTTATCTCTCATAGTTTTCGCGTAATGGCTTGTTAAAACCATATTTTGCATATTTTCATTTTAAGGGGATTCGCTAATGAAAATGCTAACTTATTTATTATTCTTGTGAGGCATTCAGATATATTTTTTCCTCATTAAGGAACATAAAAAACATGTACATAAAATAAGAAAAAAATTTAAATTGTGTACGGTGAAGATTTTTTTGTAAATTTTATGTAATATGTATGTAATATACAAAATACGATATAACTCTGGAACTATTTATTAGATTTTCATGTACTTTATGTCATTTTGCAGCCAATGATGTCCTCTTTATTATTAGGTAGATTTAT
>PNEQ01068254.1:0-14410 GCA_003012365.1 Medauroidea extradentata | reverse complement strand
GTTGATAGCAGTCAGGATCTTCGACCCTGTTGGCCTCGCATTCTTACGACGTCAAACATAAGACTTCGTGCTTCCACACCCTTGGTTATCAAGCTTTTTTTATGGTCATACATAATCCAAAATTCTGTCTTCCATGAAACTTGTGCGCTACTTTATGGTCCAATATTCTACCGCTTTGGAAAATCTTCAGACATACATTCTATGTTAATAAAATTCTGTGCAAAATAATATTAAATTCTTGCTACATGTATCTGTTGGCAATATGTACCTTTGCTACGTTATGTATTCATATTTGCAACACTGTAGGCACTTAAGTGTAGGTGATGGTATATGTACGCATGTGTATTGTAGACAGTCAGTTTATGTGTGGTGTACACTTTTTATTTGACGATTATACCGACTGAGGTAAGTTACATGAATGTCTTGCATCTCTCTAATTGGACTGCCTAAGTACGTATTACTTTTAAGTCGTAAGTCACCTAGGGTTTAAGTTTTTTTCTATAATGTAAAATGCAACAAATATTTTCCCCAAACAAACGTTATAATAGATTCTATAAACATAATTTAGTGTCACTGGAATGTCATGCATGATGTAATGATTGTAATGTCACATGTCGCGTATATTAAGATATATTCAGTAAATTCAAGACAATATCATTGAAAATTTCTTCATTTTTGGGTTAAAATTCGTTTTCAAAAATTAATATATTTTAAGTGTCCTTAATGGCCAGATATTGGCCAAGTTACACTACTTAGGTTAGCATTGATATCCTAAAATCTGTGGCTAGCTAAGAGAAAAACTATTACTGCTACTTTACTTAATCTGAACTAACAGAATTTGAAAAGTACCAGCTTGTTCCACACTTTCATTTTGATATCACACCTGTAAACTGTCTACTTTAAAAGCGTAATGTGCAAGGACACAACAATAGTTTTCAGCTACGTACAATTCAGACGAATGTAGTGTTAATCTTCGTTCCAAACATTTAAATGGATATAAAGTGAGCAAAAAATGTTTTTCATTTCGCAAATTATTCCAAGACCAGGTTCACAAGTCTTATAACTGTAAAATGTTTGTATAAAATAATTTCACCCACATTCTCAAAGTTCCGTTCGAAAAAAATTATCATATATCATGCTAGCGTTAATTATATGATTGTGTGTGTTCGATAATCCAACTTGATATTTCCAATGATTTAACGACTTCTCACTATTTTTCAGAGTTTTTAGACAAAATGGTGAGACGATTCTCTCATATTTGCTCAAACAAAGATTTATAATCCGGCTGTATAGATTATATGATATTGCGTGAAATTTCTGTAAGTCTTTGTGGTTTAAATTAACACAACTGACATGTTTCATGCAATACTCATAAACGGTTTTATACTTCTCTACAATCTATGTGAATGATATTGTTTTTACTGAGACATGGTAGTTATGTCTCGGGCTATTGCAATATCTTGTTTGTTTGAATTCCAAGTGGTACCGCCTTGCAGCATGGATGTTGCCGAACCCACCAAATATTCTTAATGTTGCCGAAAAAAAAACAGATTATCTTGTGACAATTTATATGTTTGACTGTATTTTAAAAGTGGACCAATGACACTACGCAGTTAAAAATTATATATATATATATATATATATATATATATATATATATATATATATATATATATATATATATATATATATATATATATATATACATATATATATAAACCATAGAATCCTATATTTTGCATGATAACATAATAATATACATCCTATAAAGTTTCAAAAGTAAAAAAAAACTAAATATTTTTATCTCAGGCAAAAAAACAGAACACATTTTAATGACTTTTTCACATATTGGTTATCTGGATTCAAGTTGTCTTTCGTTTTTGGAATCTACATTTCGGTTGTTTACTCTTAAAGTAAAGCATCTTCAATGAGGTGTGCCAAATAATTCGTGTCTAGCGTAATTGAACGACTAAACAATTATCTTACTCATTTTGGTACAACATATAACATTACATAAGTATAATTTGCTAAAGATAAACTGTTTTTTTATGGACGTAATGCAACTTTCGAAATTTCCGACAGTATCTCATCGCTGTTGTCATCAACGAGCGTACGAATTTCTCCCAATGCATTCTGTGCAGGTTTTGCCTTTACGGCTAAGATAAGGAATTATAACCGGTCTATGTTTTCTGCCTGGTGAAATTAAAAAAGTTTCCAAGATTTTGCTGGATACAAGGGACATTCTAAATCATATTGCGTTCTTAAATTTGAAAATATCCCATAAAATGCCATGAATACAGCATGCACTCCAATTTCACCTGCACATTTTCACACACAAAAAAAAAACGTTAGTTTTGGTCTCGGCATTAAACGCCATCCACAAAAGAGTATTCAACGGGTACATTACACGACCCACTGACAGCAAGTATCATAAAACATAATAATTATTTTGTAAGTGTCTTATCACCAAGGGTAAAAGCAAAGGTTCTCAATTCATTGCTAAATATTTTCAGGATATTTGTGTTTTATATTTTTGCCAGTTTAATCTCAAGAAGATCCAGTTTAAACAAGAAATATTCCTCAATAATTCACGACTCATGGACGTGCAAACTAGTTTTTGAGTAAGCATTTGGGGAGGGGCGAATTGCAATAAGTAAACTGCGACGGACGCTTCTTACTTATTTGTTTATACAGATGTCTGATTGATTATTGATTAATTAGTAATCCTTCTACATACTCGGGTACTGTAATGAAAAAGCGGGTAGCACGTCGTTGTCCTCTCGTGATAGCTCGTTACTGTGTCAGTTTTATTGGAAAGATTCTTAAGGCGGCCGCCTACCTCACACTTCAAATGCGTTTCAGTGTGTTTGTAAACAGGTTTTTCCTACTAATATATTCCACGTGTGGCCATTGTGCCAACGTACGAAAATAAAACAAACTTCAGACAAGGTCGGAACCAGGTCTGTCCGACTTTATAGCCCGTATGTACTTCGAACTTTAAAATAGTATGTAAAGCAACCGCTTATTTTTTTTTAAATTACTTTATAACTGACGATACTGGATACGCTTACAGAAAACGCAGTAGTTTGTATGTAGCATGAGACTTGTGATGTTTGTTTCAATACATGACTACTAACACTAACTAATGCTAAGCAACTACATACTCACTAGAAGTTTACTGTAACTAGTCCACGTCTACACTACATAGTATTAATTTAAATGTAATAGTGGGTGCCAGGAAAAATTACATTTAACAAAATATTAAATATTTAACTACTGACTGACGTGGAATTCAGATTCATTCATACAATTTGATGTGATCAAATGATTTAAAATGTAATGTGCACCAGCAAGCCTTACTGTAATAACTGTCATGTAAAGTTTCTTCCAAATAAATTCGACTTTTGTCCCGCTAGTTCAGTGTAATGCTGACAGTATTAAAGCGGTAGTGAGACTGTTTCAGGGTACACTATGGGTATTGTCTAACTACAGGTCTCCTAGTTACACAAGTAACCTGCCAAACTTTGTATGTCCGTAAAAGGGTTAATATTTGTAGCTTCACCTACCGCACATCTCCCATGTTTTCACCAGCCTTCTCACGTTCTCCACAGCTACACTATCAGGTCCTATCTACATTAACCTTCCACATACACAACACTCACTTGACTCCATTACCAATCTTCCTCTAAAAAAAATGCATAGACCAAAAATAATGATAAAATACCTCAGAGCAAACATACAAATAGTAGAGCTTGCGGTGCTAAGAGAATAATTAAATAACTGAAAAAAAAATACATTCACGCGCTCTGACACATGGAGTATACAATCAAGTAATTATATTAACTGAAAACACTGCTGTGTTTCAAACTATACAAATTTATTTGGCGTGTAACGTTAATGTTCAATAGATCGTTATATGACACAAGAGTAATCAAAATTAATAAAATATTTTGCTTTACAAGGCAAAATAAGTTAATTTACCCAAATTACGCCACTTAAGTTCAGTATATGATTGAAGCGATGCAGCTGCTGCTGTTCGTTAAATGTGGTATTTGTTAACTTGATTTTCAAGTTCCAAGTGTAAGAGGCGTAAACTCCTCGGCTTTTTATGTAAATATTTTCAAGTTGTTGTTACCGATTCGTGTAACTTGTGTGCTTTAAAGCCACGCTGTCTTGTATATACTTTTTTAGCGATATTAATTTTTTACGCTAAACGAGAGTAGATATTAAAATTATGTGTGGTCGTTTTGTTTAAAATCGTCTTCTCCATGTCGGACGATTTTTTTCAAGGCAGTAACTGCTACGGTTTAAGCTAATTATGTAATTAACGAAATTATGGTTATTTGATATTGTTGCTTAAACCATTGTTTTGAAGAAATTATCCGTCACAGCAAAAACAATTTTAAACAAAACTGCCAAACAGATTTTTGATATTTGCTCTCGATGAAGCTAAAATTACAACTATAGCTAAACAGTAGCTGCTAAATTCCAGACAATACGAAAAGGTAAGTACAAGTTAGAATTAGATTATCGTCCAAGTCAGATCATAGCTAGTCATATGTGAGATTTTTCTGTTTTTTTTTTACTAAGTTGTCTGTGAAAATTTAACTTATTAATGTCAATTTAACATGTACCGCACGATATAGTTCATTGTTTTTTCTGCTAGCAGTATTATGAGCAGTTCATTACTTAGGGCATATCAAATTATTCATGTGTGATGCAATTTAATTATTTCTAAAACCAGACGAATGTAGGCTATGTTACTTGTTTGCACGGCTGCAACTAAAGCTTTGTTAGTTGATACGTACATTGGGTAGGTAAGACTTTTTAAGGGTTGGATAAATAAGAAATAGCTATAGTGAGTGGGATCATCAGAGACGATTCCACACAACTTGGTACAATGACAGGAGCTGGTAGAGGAGTCGGCCATGGCCTTGGAAAACTGAAGTCAGGATGGTCTAAACCGGGGATCGAACCCTGGTCCTCCCTTATGCGAGTCAAATTACCGTTGCGCCACCTCGCTCAGTTAATAAGAAATAGGAAATTATTTTACATGTATCTATAATCAAAATGAAATTCTAGGCACATAATTTTCTAAATGCTCAGCCATATCTTATAGAATCACGATAACTTGTTGCATTAAATTTAAGGAAACATTTTACAAAATTAAATAACTAATATGTTCGATAAATGTGTTATGTATTCTACTTATAACTCATTTTGTAATATGCTTTGAAGGGCTCACTTCAAACCACTTTATTAATTTAGGAATATGGATATTCAGACAGCTATATCAGTAAACATTTAACTTCTGATAATACTTATGATTTTGGAGTTGGTGTCGTAATGAGGAAGTAATTATAATAATCACGCTGCATTAAAGTTTATCAAATATTTATTTCACTTTAAGGAAAGTATGTTAGACGAGAGAAGTCAACAAGTGATGAAGTGGGAAAGGTAAGGATTGGAAGGAAGAAGGGAAGTTAAGTAGTATAGGCGGCACTGGAGGGGAAAGTTAGGATAGAGACAACAGTAGAGGCGGGAGTGGTAAGGGAAGTTAGGGTAGATACAGTTGTGGAGGCGGCACTGCTGGGCGAAGTACGGGTAGAGACAGTAGTGTAGGCGGCACTGCTGGGCGAAGTACGGGTAGAACTGTTGTGGAGGCGGCACTGCTGGGCGAAGTACGGGTAGAGACAGTAGTGGAGGCGGCACTGCTGGGCGAAGTACGGGTAGAACTGTTGTGGAGGCGGCACTGCTGGGCGAAGTACGGGTAGAGACAGTAGTGGAGGCGGCACTGCTGGGCGAAGTACGGGTAGAACTGTTGTGGAGGCGGCACTGCTGGTCGAAGTACGGGAAGAAACAGTAGTGGAGGCGACACTGCTGGACGAAGTTAGGGTAGAGACAGTAACGTAGGCGGCACTGCGGCTTGCAATGGTCCCGTGGTAAGATCTCGGCACTGCATCATAGGTCTGGTACATGCCATGGTCCCAAATGGTAGACCTCGGCACTGTGTCGCAGGTTTTGATTCAAGCCATGGTCCAAAATGGATGACCTCGGCTCTACATCGCAGGTCTGTTTCACGCCATGGTCCCAAATGGAAGACCTCGTCACTGTGTCGCAGGTCTGGTTCATGCAATTGTCCCAAATGGAAG
Organism: Medauroidea extradentata; assembly: GCA_003012365.1. Lineage (NCBI taxonomy): Eukaryota > Metazoa > Arthropoda > Insecta > Phasmatodea > Phasmatidae > Medauroidea > Medauroidea extradentata. The sequence continues at coordinate 8,258 of PNEQ01068254.1, read as the reverse complement.
ACTTCGGGACTGCTTTACAGGTCTGGTTCATGCCATGGTCCCAAATGTAAGACCTCGGCATTGTGTCACAGATCTGACTCACGCAGTAGTCCCAAATGGAAGACCTTGGCACTGCGTCACAGGTCTGATTCATGCCATGGTCCCAAATGGAAGAACTCTGTCACTGCGTCACAGGACTGGTTCATGTCATGGTCCCAAATGGATACCCTCGGCACTGCATCACAGGACTGGTTTTTGCCATGGTCCCAAATGGAAGATTTCGGCACTGCGTCACAGGTCAGGTTCATGCCATGGTCCCAAATGGAAGACCTCGGCACTGCGTCGGATGTCTGTTTTCATGCCATGGTCCCAAATGGAAGACCTCGGCACTGCGTTGCAGGTCTGGTTCATGTCATGGTCTCAAATAGAAGACCTCGGCACTGCGTCACAGGTCTGGTTTATGCCATGGTCCCAAATGGAAGACCTCGGCACTGCGTTGCAGGTCTGGTTCATGTCATGGTCTCAAATGGAAAACCTCGGCACTGCGTCACAGGTTTGTTTCATGCCATGGTCCCAGGGGAAAACCTCGGCATTGCGTCACAGGTCTGGTGCATTCCATGGTCCCAAATGGAAGACTTTGGCACTGCGTCGCAGGTCTGTTTCATGACACGGTCCCGGGGGAAGACCTCGGCACTTCTTCACTGGTCTAAAATACCAGACCACATTAAGGCATCACGAGCTGTGTGCTAAAAAGTTTTTTATGTAACAAATTGTATAGTTTGTATCTTGTATGCTATTCTTTATATTTATCTTTCAATTGTACACTTATAAAATTGTCAAAATTATTGGAAAATTTATTCATTAAGTGTTCCTAGTTTTGTAAAATATTTTTAATGCACTTTATTTCTGTAGATTATTTCTGTATTTGTTACAGTTGAGAAAATCTTTAGTTGTGATAAATTGCATATGTCTTGAAGTTATTTTATTTTGATATTTAAGTTAAATCAACTTAACAAATTTTTGAGTGTGTGACGTATGGAGTATATGTAATAATAGTAATAATATTGACGGTAATTTTATTTTTGTTTGGATGTCACAGAAACAGTTTTGAACCATTTTGAACTAATTTGCATAATGTTTAATTAGTTCTAAAACTATTTTGAACGTATTAACATAATTCTAGCGGCCCCAACTTATGAATAGTAAGATACGTTAGGATGGTTGTATGCCGACCACGAGTCGTGCAAATACTAATTAATGTTATTCAACATTATGTTTACTGTTTAGGTATTACATACTGAATCGAGAATAGTCTTTAATTTATGTTTAATGAATATTTTCACGATAATTTTGTTTACATGTTATCTATAAAATGTTTTTTTCAAGGCATTTTTGGATTTTTGAAATAAGGGCTTTTTGTAGTCCTTGCGGATGCCTAGGTGAACCCGGAGGGATTTTGGTGGTGTTTAAAGAATGTGTGTGCATAATTTTGTTGCCTATTTAAATCTTGAATATAAGGGTCCATCCTAATTTACAGGATTTATTTATTGTCATCAATTTGGAGTTAATTTGCTGGGCCTACCGATTGTGAAAGATGAAGAGCGAGCTATAGGGCAAAGTAAGAATTAGTAATTTTGAGTGTACTTCAAGAAATGAAGATGATTTTTCTTAGCCATTTTGGATTCAGCTAAGTACAGCTTGTAAAAGCTTATCGTTTGCGCCTGACGAAACTTTCTATTCTGATAGCTAGATAACCTAGATGTGAAATTAATTATTTTGGTTTTAAAATATTAAGATGGCTGAAGGCGTTTATTTTAAAATATTTAAACTGATTCATTAATAATATTTTTTTTACTAATTTCCTGGATTCGTGAGTGTTAACTTTCCCTGGACCCAGAGGTCCTGATATAGTGAATATCTGAATTAGAGCAGCCGGAATCGTAATTTTGTAAAGCTTATGCTTAAGGACATATTAAACCCTGATAACTTTATTTGGTGTTACCAAGGTGCAAAATATAATTAATGCTATTTGGTCTTCGGTGTAATGTTCTTGATATTTTTGGCTAACGAGTCAGTATTTCTACAGTAAATTTCTACATTTATCAGTTCAGCAATTACGCTGAATATTTAAAATTGCAATATTTATTTTTTCCCATTCAATGTTCGTGTGTAAAGTATGCTTTCTATAGTAGTATTATGGATAATTTAGTATATGTATGTCTTACACACACTATCTCACTCAAGCTTATGTGCACATGTCTTGTTTACAACTTCAGTACTTCTGCACAACAACCTACTACACCACCCCACACTCAGTACTCTTCTCAGTGTGTGTCTATACTCTAATTTTAGAGAGCCTAACCTGCGTAGAAAAGGGGATATTAGGAGTAGGCCTAAACTAAACACGAAAATATATTAGATGAGGCAGTTTATAATTATCATTCCAAAAATGTAATACTTTACTTATACATAATTGGGCAAATATTAAAATTTAAACACATTAAAATAATAAAAATATTTATTACCAATGCCTTCAACGAAGATACATAGGCCTATATCAATACTAAACGTGCATTTTAACATTACACTAAAGCAGCCATTTTTTCGCATACGCTAAAATGTTCAGTTGCAAGCAGTTCTCAGCGTACGAAATCTTGTAACTCAGTACTTTAATTTTTATAGTTTACGATCACGGAAACACTAAAATCGCTATCTAGCGTAGTTTGGAATGTTTATTGAAAATCACATAAAGTTTAATCACAGTCTCTAAACCACAATCACAGAGATTTCTTCCCACAATATTTACATTAACGAGAGTAAAGTTCGGATCCGGTCACTTCCTATTAAGTTGTTTATGGTTTCATAAATTGACTCCGAGTGACTGCTGGGATATTTCCTTCATACATGCCACGTTTGATTTCCTTCCTTTGTTCTGCTTGGTTAACAGAATTCGTCTATACATATATCTCGCAGTTTATTTTATCACTGATCTATAAATGAACAATAAACATCAAGTGTAGGTTGACAGATGGACGAAGCATTACTGGGGGATGTCATGAAGTACTTGTTGTTCTAGAATGGAGAAGCTACAGAATGATATTTGCGGTGAAAATGCAGTTTGAAAAAGGAAACCCATTAAGCATAGCCAAAGTCCGCGAGGATTCATATTAGTAAATCAAAATATCAAGTTTGACTTATCTAGAATGCATACCTGCGCCATTTTGTTGGTAGACTATTGGTCTGATCACACTCTTACGGTCTCGTAACATTGACTCATTTATTACGTTGTCAAATAATCAGAAACGTAATTCAGTAATCATGATTACAATGTTGCCTTAGTTAACATTTCTATGTTGTCTAAGCATATTTACTGAATCAGATTAACGCACTTGTAATCGTCCTTCATATACGGAAACACAATTTCGACCAAACAATATTAAATATTGAGCTATATTGTACACAAATGTACAAAATCTGTACATGATTGTAATTTTTAACACTCTCATTTTTGCAGTTAAATGTAAAAATATTTTTTTTATTACGCTGTGTAATAAAAACTTTAAAATAGTTTAAATTGTATGTTGTCACAGACAAAAACAAAAATGTTCCAAAGTCAAATAATTCTAGTTAATCTTGAAATAAATTACACTAATTATTAATTGAGATTGATGCCTGAAAATATTCTCAATTACACGATGGCCTAAGTTCGCATTTAGACTTTCTAAAAGACCAAAAATATCATCGTTCTAGTCACTTACCATTTATATTAAGAGTTTGGTTTCAGAGTCTGGCTGAATAAATTTCTTTAATTCACGGCTCTCATATTGACATTTATGACACGTTTTCCTGTAACACACATAACCTTTTGTAAACTCAGAACATTTTTGAATGGACGGTTATCATTTTACACTGCAAAACTACAAAAGGTGTGTCTTAACACATTTATATAATTACAATTTAATAAAAAAACTAGTTTTGACAGTTAACTTCGTTTGTAACCGACTTCCTAAAGAATGAGGATAACAATTAGGTTTGTTAACTAAGAACTCAGTTGTATATAAATAGATTTTGAATTATTTTCGGAAAGGAGATATTTACAAGTTCGTCCCATAATAACTTTTTAGGCATTAGACCTTTAAATTCGCAGTTACACCAGGAATCTTCTCAAAATCAGATAGGAGTGAGTGTGACATTTTGGTCAGTGCTTAACACCGAGGTCTGTAGCGCTGGTGAGGGGTAACATGATGTGAGTATGGGGCGGTGTGGGAATTAAAAGGCGGGTTTTAATTGGAGATCACCAAGAAAACCCGCCGAGCAGTGGCAACGTCCGACACTATTCCTACATGCGACACACCGCGGACCGACCCCGCCGTGAAAAATCGAATATGACATGTATAGTGATCCAGGTATTGGAAGATTATGACAATCCAAGACTAGGTGTGTACCTAACTATTGTCAAGGACTTTTTGGACTGACTTGGACTGCAAAGGCACAATGGACCTCCAATTCGACAAATAGCACGAATGTGGAAAGTAGGCACTAGAACTCAGTAAATAACAAGAAATTAAAAAAAAAATTAAAAAATTATACCGATTTGAAAAATTAGAGCCTGTAAAAAAGGCACTTAAAATTTAAAAATAACTAAGCTATTATTATACTGCTTAGAATAACATCAAGATATTAAGACAGTAATATATTTTTGGAGTCAGTACCACAGAAGCTTTTATGAAATTTCATAAATTTTCTTAACATTTGTAAAATATTTTCGAAACCTACGTTTATTCGATACGCCTTTCTCTGCACTCCATACTGTTCAACGCCGTGCATCTGCTGTCATTGTGTCGATTAATAAATGCTTAGTTGCGGTCAACGTTAAATTCCATTGAATTACAAGTATACCAACACTACTTCGTTACACGTTTATTAATCTTGGATGTCACTGACTCCAAAATTAACCTTAACTGTATTTTACTGTTTTAATAAATGAATGGTATTCTAAGTAGTCTGAAAGTAACGTACAATTTTTACATTTCAGTGAATTTTTTCAGAGTACATATTTTTAAGTTGGTTTTATTTTTGTTAAAAATGTTTTCATTCTTACCATGACACATTTGCTCTAAACTCACCGATATTCTCATGTGTGCTACAAATTTTAAGATAAATAATTTTTGAAACATTCTCTGCATCACTAAGTTATAAAATCTTGTATTTAAACTGAGAAATATTTAATTCAAATAATACTTTTTTGAACTGAATAAAATAACCTACGGATTATTTATTTTTTAGTTTGTACTATTTGCTTGTAACTGCAGTAATATTTTGTGACACACTAAATACTATAATTTAAACCAAGAGACAATTTCAAATTTTGACAATGAAATATAATTAATATAGGTACATTATATTACCTTTCAGAACTTCCTGTTCATCTTTAGTTGGCATCTTTTCCTTTGGTAGCAGAAAGGACTTGTTGGAAGGCAGTTTCACATAGGCTTCGAATACTTGTTTGTATTGTAAAGTTAATACGTAATCATTTTAATATCTATTTTTAAGAAGTTTATTTTATAATCTTCGAATTGTTCATTTATCAACACCGTCAAATTTCGATGCACTAAGTGTTAAGTTTCCTTGAAGATTAAATCTATGCGAAGTTGTACATATCATATTTTTGTTGAATAATTTTTATGGGTCAATTTTACCGTTTTCAATTACCTTAGGTGTCATTTGGATATACCTACGAATTTTAGTGGATTACTTGGTCCTTGAGTTTCTAAATTTGCGTAATTTGTTTAAAATGTTAAGCCTTTTATTTCATAGTTTTTACAGAAATGTTTTGAATTGTTTTGTAACTTAAAATTTTGTGACATTCTTCTTTGTGAAAGTTCCTCTATTTCTTCAATGTGATGCAAATTTTTTTGGAAATCCAGGTTGTGAATCTTCGGCGAAGGTTTTTCTTCAAGGGCATGTTTGCCTTCTGACAGATCACTGTTACCATGGTTTCTGTTGAAGCCCAACTACCAGACACTTGTTTTTCTTGTATGATCTTTAACTCTTCTTGAAGCAGAAGATTTTTACTTTCAAGGTCTTTAATCTCTTGTGCAGCATTACGGAGGGCTAGTTTAAGGGCCTCAATTTCAAATTCAAGTTGCTGTTGACTTACTTGATTTTGCTTGATTTTTTGAATTGCCCTCTTCATGACAGCCACATACTTTCCGTTTTTTGATGCCATGGCTTCCAGTTTATTCTCTGAAGCCAGAATGGAGGTTTCCATTTCCATTCTTTGAACTGAGGTGTTCAGAAACTTGCTAGTACTGAAGTCAGTAAAGTTCTAGTCAGAACACTGTAGTGTTTCTGGAAATAAAATATGTAAACGAATTTTATATCATTCACATCGAAATAAACAAGTAAAAATATATATACTATATTTTTAATCACTAAGACTCGTGTGATACAAATTATATGCAATATATTTGCAACATTTTCGCAGTAAACGTGAATAAGTACATGAGAAAAATTATTTGTTTATCGTCGTATTTATACTGAATAATCTATAATATTGTGTGTCTTATCACTCCACAGTTTGGAGGCGTGCGTTTTATTTTTAAGTAAAATATGCATTACATAACGAAAACAATACATTTATGATTATCTGCGTTGACTTTTTTTTAACGTTAGCTAAGTTCTTTTTGCATGACTAGCACAAATAAGTTTGACTATATTTATTAGATATAGTAACGCAAACATTTGCAAACTTACTTCTACTGAACGATACATTGTTCGATTTCTAATCGAATACAAACAAGAACAGGGAATTTTAACATTACTATCGATAGGGTGTCAACTAAAAAAATGTTTCACTTTACTAAAAACGACATTTAATGTAAATAAATCGGGTGCTTGGTTTCAAAAGTAAATGAAAACATTATATTTTTTAAAATAATTATTTTAAAATCGTAAAGTTACGAATTTAGGAATTTTAATTTTTATTTCGTTTTGAATAAAAAGTGTGTTACATACCAGCGAAACGTTGTAGAAAAAATGGATATTGCGGTCTATCGCAATTTTATTATTTTGTATTTGTACCAGATATTTTTTTATTAGTTTAGACACAAAATGTAACTAAATTTGGCTCTAATAAAACTTTTTCATCTAATGGCTTTGTCAGTCATATTTTGCATGTTCCGTTTTTAGGACATCACTAAAACGAACTGATATACCAAACTCAAAAAATCACAGTGGGTAAAGACATTACAGGCTAAATTGTCATGCTCATAAAAATTATGAAAAAAAAAAAAAAATTTGTATTAAATATTTTTTGGAATTTTTTGAACTTAAATTAATAGTTTCAACATTTTTCAAAAATACAAATAATTTTTATTCTTATTCTTCATTTTATTATTTTGTACCCTGCAATGTTTTATGCCACTGTGATATTTTTTAGCTTGGTATATCAGTTGGTTTTAGTGTAGTCCTTAAAATGAAAATATGCAAAATATGGTTTATATGTTTTAACAAGCCATTACGCGAAAATTATGTGAGATAAAAATTTTTTATATTAGACAAATTTAGTCACATTTTGTGTCTAAAATAAGAAAAAAATTGATACAAATAAAAAAATTGAAATGGTGATGAAAATTGCAGTAGAACGTGGCCTTAGCTTTATTCTTCCAAATGTTTTAAAATGTCTAATCACATCCTTGTTAATATAAAGAATACGTCTTCATTAATTTCATTATAATTATGCGTTTTATTGCTTCATGGTACTTTTTATTTTTATTTTTTAAAGTAGATAAATTTAATTTAAAAATAGTTCTACAGTACATAATATGTGCTACCAATATAAACTTAGCAGTACTTATCTCAGTCCTAAAAATTAAAGGAAGATGATGGATTACTATGCGCATATTTATTGTCCTGCACATGAAGGTGAACTGACATGAGGTACTACTGATTTAAGTGTTTCGGTTATTTATTTAAACGCACAAATGTCTCAGTTAAATGTTAATTTTATGATTCTGTTTTTATAAAAAAAATTGCTAAACTTGCTGGCGCCTTGTCTCGGATGTAACTCTAGAAGTATGCACCTACTTACTCATACTAGTCTACCTGGTATAGTCGTAAGTATAAGTCACGTATATCAGACTTTCAGTCTAGTCCAAAGTATGTTCTTCATGACCAGCTGGAAAGATTTATCGTAAAAATAATTTAAGTTCCTATCTGTGCTGTTATAAAACATCAGTAGTAAATTCTTGTAAAACTAAATTATGTGTTTGTCAATA
>PNEQ01068250.1:0-14363 GCA_003012365.1 Medauroidea extradentata | reverse complement strand
CGTGTGTCGTGGGGTTTTACACGCAAATCACAGACGTGTGGTGTTACAGTAACCTTATTGTGATTGGTACAGTCAAATGAGAAACGTCACAGTTCAAAGGCACGCTGCCAATATATGTGAAGCAGAACTGCAGACGTGCACATAAGGCACTGGAACAAAGTGGGGCAAAATTCTTTTCGCGAAAAGTTCATGTCTCTATGTATGAGCAGCGCCGAAATGAAGGGTTGGGGGAAACGGGATATTCCCAAGAAAACCCGCCAAATAGCGGCATCGTCCGGCACGATTTCCACATGCAAAAATCCGGGGATCGACCTCGTTGGGAATGGAACCCGAATCGCCTTGGTGGGAGGCGAGTGCTCCAGTCACTGCAGCGACCGCTGCCCTATCGTACGTTATAACTGTGATTTATCGCGGGAAATGTTGACTGATTGCTAGGCTTCAATGTAATGTATTCATTTCTTACGCTTTTATTTCGTTACTGGCGAGTCCCTATTTGACTGGGCCAATGATAACTCTGGTGCACTACTTCTGGACGTCTGTGATTCGTCTGTAAACAACTAGACTGTGCCACTTAACCGTCGGCCAACAATACATGACGCAGGACGATACACTGATATGCAGAATACGTTGGCAGAAAACATTCCCGCGATAAATCACCTTCTCTAATTATAACATAAAGTGTAGGAGAAGTGCAATAGGGGGAATACAGGTGTCGCTAGGGAGGAGATCAGGGTATCGGTACAGGCAGGATCAGGGGTCTGAGACTAAGTAGTTAGGGCAATGAACTTTTTGCCACAGTTTGTTTCATTGCCTTACGTACACATCTGCAGTTCTGCTTCACAGTCGGTTATTGGATGTTTTAACTATCACGTGTTCTTGGGTTCTACTGACAAACCACATACGTGTAATGTTCCAGTAACCTTATTTTGATTGGCATAGTCAACTAGGAGACGTCACTTCACAAATAAATACCGCCAATAACCGCGAAGCAGAGATGCAGGTGTGTACGTAAGGCACTGAAACAAAGTGTGGCAGGATTTTTACACGTAAAGTTCGTTGCCCTTTAGACAGGACATACAATCTCCTTATTGAGCATTAACGATTGCTTGTTACCAATATTGTGATGGCTTCGAAAATTAAAAAAAAAAAAAAAAAAAAAAAGTTGCAAACATTTTTTTGTAATCTTTTCACAACTAATATGCACGATTATGTTATTTGTACACATATAATACTATTTATAAGGAGTATAAAATAGCAAACAGTTTCCGTTTAAACATTTTGCTCCTTGTGTTTGTGAGCCTGTTCGTTTTGATTCTATTATGTTTGTTTTCCACGTGTCGGTTGTGTGAAATGCTGTGTTTCCTAGGTTCTAATTGCCAACATGTCGTTTAAAGGCGAGTTTTTAGTGTTTCATGTGTTTAAAGTGGCATTGATTGCTTCTTTTGAGTGCAGTGTTGGATTTACATTACGAATAATGTGTGTAAGAAAATATTGAGTGCCCTGTTATGAATACCCTAAGTAAAACATTTCCCACAAAATTATTATACAAACTCACGCTCCTTTTGAAGCGTACAAATAAATTACGTAAACATACTTCCATATACACGAACATATCCCAAGAAACTTGCAAACCATGCTTTATAAAATTCTAAAATAGCAACTTGGCGCTGTTAACGTCAGTAATTTGTAGGGACAAAACCAAATTCTTTTGAGAAATCAATTTACTGAAATTAGTCATAAATAAAGGAGAAAAGTACTTATATAGGCCTACACAGAAGGCAGTATAAAATAATGTTTTCTAGGCATTATATGCTAGAACTACAGAAAGTAAATAAGAAATTAAGCATGTGATTCCTTGTACGATTTCAATCTGCGCGGTTGGCAACATTTTATCGTTAGTGAGGCCAAAACGCCTCAACACAATTGAAAACTTTAGCAGCTTTCAGTACGTTGCTCCTTATGGTGCCGTACACAATGGCGCTGCCAAACGTAAAGTCAAGAAACGTTGACATTACGTTTCCGATAAACTAAAAACCTAAAGTCAAAATCAAGATGGCCGTTTGCATAGAACAGCTCATTATATATGTTATAATATAAACATCTCTATTTCTGAGCATTGTTTTATTCTCCAGTTGGATTTAATTAAAAAAGTAACAGGTATCTCTTAAATGTATTCGGAAAACCTTGCAAATTATATTTGAGAAGTATTTGTGAATGAACTGTAAGTTTGGTCAACAGATGGCGTTGCTTGTGTTGTGCAAATTGCTATCATAAATTTAAAACATGTAAATAACTCGGCTTATTTTTGTAATATCCACGTGATATGCTTTTATGGCAAATGTATAGTGATTTACATCACAGTAACTTTGTTTCAAAAAACATATTCCCAAATCGTTTTACAACTGTCGTTTTTAAATGTACGTTAATGTTGTGTATTGACAAAATACTTAAAGTAACGGAAACGTAAAGATGAATGTTAATGAAATCAATCGTTATAGGCACGAGTATTTCGCATACATCTGGCAGCAGCCTAGACTTCTCAGTCCTATACACACTAACCACTTCTAACGGAACACGCATGTATCACGTGATTTCCCCACTAGTTATATCCTTATGTGTTACTGGTATTCACTCGTCAAATGTGTCTCAGAGCAACTGTTGTCCGACCACAGTATTGGCAGTGTAGTTCAACCTGACCTAGAATGGATACGCGAGATAATCGTGGCTCTATCAATTGTGCATAGGCCCAAAAGCAGTCTAGAAAGTAAGAAGCGAGGGCAACTCTGTCCTTTATAAGCTCCTTGGGCAGGATGTTGGCGTGGAGTGTGTCGAGGACGGACGATGGACGGGACAGGGGACGTCGTCGCCTCGTCTGGCAGAGTCTGGGGTGGGTCGTTATCGCGCCGTAAACCGCGCTCCACCGCCGGCCGGCCGACCCCGCGGTGTAAACACACCGTGGACCCCACACATGTCCCTCCGTCGACACACAGCAGCAGCCAGACATGTCTATAGCGCCAACCACCAGGGGTAACCGCTCCTTGCAAAGTACACTGCCACTTGACTGTCACGTCTTCATCACTGCACTACCCCACACAGTTCAATACAAATATTTTACCTTGCGAATTGTTCGAATCCGTTAAGGTGGCCATGTTGGATTATTTTATTTTTCGCCTTTTTTACATTCTGAGAAGAAAAGTGTAAAATGTGAGATTATAGCGTGAATTCTGTTTATCTTGCGCTATATTACAAGCAGCGCAGTTCAAGTTTTAACCTATATCTAGGCCGCAATCAGTCACCCAAAACTAAGTATTTAAAACAATTTGTTTGGCTGACTGCGGCTTAAACGTATGCTAGAAATTAAACTGCGGTGTTTGTACTGTGGCACAACATGCATAGAATTCACGCTATACTCTCAAAATTTACACTTTTCTTCTCAGAATTTAAAAAAAAGTCAACTAATTAAATAATCCAATATGGCGACTGATGTCCCACCTTAACGGGTATGGAGAAGTAAGAGATCAAGTTGACGACTGGAATACTCAATAGTTGATCAAATGAACGGAGTTATGAATAAGCAGACCAAGTGCCGATTTTTAGTTATTAGTTAAATATGCTGTAAGTATTTCCGACAAGAAACAGTCTTACAAAAAATATTTTAGTCCTATAAAGAAAGTATTTATGTAAACGTAATATAGAAGTAAAATACTGTTTCAAAGTTCAAAAACATTTTATAAACAACTTACAATTGGCGCCTGGTCTGTTTATGCAAAACAACGTCCAAATCTGAACTACTCGTTATAATTCGATGGGACTGTTTTAACGAGTAGATATGTTATTAGCGGACGTCTCTTAATACAGCACTAGACGGTGATATGATTTGTTTCGAGTAAAAAATTTAAAACGGTTTTCAGAAAAATAAGGCCTCGAAACCACAAAATCTACAAAAACGGAAAACTGTAATTTTTATAGTATTTAATATGATAATATCAAGGTCTCTACAATAACCGAATTAAAAAATTACTTGCGTGTTGGTTTAAAAATAATTTTTCATTCACGATAACCGCTCGCGCAGAGGTTTTCAGATAACAAAATTATTTTCATATCAAAACGGGAGTATTTTTGAAATTCGGTTATTATAGAAACCTGGATATTATCATATTAAAAATATAGAAATTAAAATTTCCCATTAATTTTTTACCGATTTTGTGATTTCAAGTTTTAATTTTTTAAGAAGAGTTTTTAATTTTTTACTTGATAAAAATCATACTATTGACTAGTGATGTATAAACAGACATCCACTAATAATATATCTACGCGACAAAAAAGTTCCATGGAATTATGACAAATAGTTCAGATTTTATCGAAGATTGAATATTCCAGTCGTTCGCTCGACATATTACCTTTCAATAAATGCCCCATAAGAGGGCATGGTACATAACTCAGCGCTAAAACTTTAGTTTATAACTGCATGACTCTCGAAGACAATTTGCAAAAAAAAAAAAAAAAACAGCGAATCCAGGTAATAGTTGTTTCCAACATTCCTAGCAACAATTTTTCTCGAGTAACGTTCTTCTGAAGAATAATCTCTAGTGCCGCTGAAATCTCGTACATTTAATTGCGTCGGAATAAACCGCACTAAACAAATGTCTATTTTTGGTAAATGTTTGCTCATAAAGTTGGCAAATATAATTTTGCTGTTTTGTAATTTTTCCATACTGACTTTTAAAAACGTGTAAAGTTCAATAAATGTCTTTAGTGTTTATATAATTACCACGCACTCTTAAGGGGAAATGTTAGACACGTAAACTGTATTTTCAGTTATTGAGCATAACATTTATTCAAATTGTATTATTAAAATTTTCTCTTCGACAAAGCTTAGGATATATTCAAGGTAAACTGCTTGACATGAATAATAGCGGAGTCTTTCATTAATTTGTCATGCAGAATATTAGCAAGTGAATTAACGGTTAAAGTTCAAGTTACGCTACTAAGATGATAAAGTTCCGCTACTGCTGGTATTTTATGTCACTCTTGCGCTTGGTTCTGCCAATTTACAGAGAAGTTTTACTTTTGTATAACTGACTGTTGTATCAATATGGCGGATCTTCACTCTCTTCCCCCTCAACCCTGAATATGATTCCACCACAGGCAGAAATACAAGAATCCTTGGTCTTATTTTAAATGATTTGTAACGATACGCCGTACTTGGGTTTTGCGGTTTGTATTACATGAAGGTTGCATTTAATAAAACAGGTTGTTTTACTGCACTATACACACTGTTTTCCAAAATTAGCGGTCGTAAATCAAATAGGTGGTAGAGAGCGTAAAAATAAATATTACTTATTAGTGAACATTTGTCTGAAAATGACAACCTACGAAGTTGCAGGGGTAAACATTACTGCACAGATTATAATTCCGCCCACTCCACGGCGCTGGCCTACATCTAGTGGCTAAGAGGACGAGCTAGTGCAGACGAGTGGCAGCAAGGGTATTGTGGGTTGCAGGTATTAGGCGCATGTGTGGGTGAGTCATGTTTTACAGTCTTAAGGGCTTGGGCCCGAGTTTCTCGGCTTTCGAGAGAATTATTTTTTAAAATGCATACGAGAGTCGATATCGTAAAATCGCTTCGTAACTTTTTTGCAAATTGGTTTTACTACGCAATGTAATTTTTCGAGACAAAATGTATGATGAGTAGAGCTAATTTATCAATTAAAAGGAAATTTCGTTAATTAACTAATTAGCAACTATTTTACAGTCTTCTGACTCGACAAAATTTGAATATGCGGTTTAAATCAGCCATAACAAAGTTACGAAGCGATTTTACAATATCGGCTCCCATTTAAGTTTTAAAAAATAATTGTCGTTAAATACGAAGAAACATGGGCCCATGCCCTTAAGGTTTATTCCTAAAGGAAAGCAGGTATCGAAAAACCGTTGCACAGTATTGATAAAGATTATTTTTTGTATGTAGTGTAATTTTGTCTAGAGAAAAAAAATTATTCAGATTTGACTAATTAGTTCATTAAAGAGAATTTCCTTAATAACATGATTAGCTGAAACCATTGCGTATTTTCCCTTAAAAAAATTAGTTAACAGTTTTTATCAAAACTATCCAACAGTTCTTAGACATCTGCTCTCGTTTAGCATTAAATAAAATTAATTATCGTAAAATCAGCATAAATGAAAGACCATGGCCTTAAACCGAACAGCGCGAGGAATTAAATTCTGGGCACTAACGTCTGCCCCTGCAACTTCGCCGGCGGTCATTTCCGGACCAATGATCACATTCAAATAATGTTTCTAGTTTCCTTCTCTACCGTCCATGTTATTTACGACCACTAATTTCGGAACATCATTTACATACTTGGAGGAAATATGAAGAATAGCATTATTAGTGCTGAAACATTGTGCTCTAAAATTTCCAAACTTGTGCTGTGGGACGTCCAGAAAACTTTTATGGCAACAATCTGAAACTCTGTTCAACTGATAAAAAAACTAACCAACTGAATTAAAGTTTTTTTTTTTTTTTTTTTTTACATTTTTTGTGAAACATTTACTGTTGCCATAAAGCGGCGTTATGTTGTGCTCGATATAGCTATTAGCGAGTTTGACTATAACACTTTTCAAATTTATTCGGTAGACTTTCAACTTTTAAAAAACAGAACCCTTTATAGATTTAATCGTTACTGCGTCGTTCTATTACCTTGCCGTTGGAAATTTTAGGGGAGTGATTTTGATGAACGCACCGCAAACTTCTGTAAACAAGCTATGGAAACTGTTCCTGATACATGATAAACACTAAATAACACAGTGGAAAAGGAGGGGACGGGGGTATGAAGGAGGAAAATTGCGTGGCAAAAGTTTATTGCTCTGACTATCAACCTTGTAGCTACGTGGTTAAAATAAATGAAAAAAAAAAATTAATTCATTTTCAATGGCCTTATTTCAAAGTCAAAACTTTCAAACAAAGAAAAATCGTGAAATTTCTGAAATACTGCTGTGTTATAAACTCATTGCAAACAAAATTATATTTCTATACAGGATGGTCCTGAACTACAGGTGCAAACGCAGGGAGGTGATTCCTTATGGAAAATAAAGTAGGACATATGTAGGACACTTTGTACCTAAATGTAATATTGTGGGAGTAATAAGCCGCAGAATATCGAATTTGAAAACCGTATTTATTTTAAATATCGGAAACAGAATTATGTAAAACGACAATACTCAGAACATTGATTTGTGTTATAATAGTCTTCAAAAGCACATCAAATGCTGGTTGATACCTTCAGCCATTACTAAAAGAACAGGAGTGGCCACCCTCTAAGTGGACTAAACGTTTATGCCATCGGGATATTTGACGATGTTTTATTGAGTAATGCGAGCTTTGTAATAAAAATGGTCCTCTTATTGCAACAGTTTAGGGCTCATAGTTTTCGTGAAAAACGCACGCGAAGCTTTGGCTGAAGCGATAGAGTACCAGGTGAGCATAGGCAATACTGCGTACATTGTGTTTGGAAGTACTCAATTGCTCTATCCAAAATGGGTTAGAAAACATTACATACGAAAAATATCGTACAGTAACTTGTAAGGGAGATATCCACCCTTACAAAGCGACGTTTTACCGAACAAAAATTAAATCTAACAGACAGTAAGAAAGGTATTGTGAATGATTACATTGATCGTAAGTATTTGCACAGCCACTATTGTGGTGTACAACTTCGAGAAAAACGAGGGGGTGGTACGGTCCTACCAACGTGTGTGTAACATGTAGGTATTTTGTATTGCTTTTCAAAGATGTAATACAAATGCATAATACAAGTCACCTTCATGCAACATGTTTATGTGAACTATTGAGAAGATACACATATACTAACCGGATGTACGTGAAATTCAGGTTGCGATCTGCACTGAACTTAGTTGCAGACTTTCCACCAATAAAATTATATAGTCTCCGCTTAGTGTCCCATAGTAAAAACCGTTCAGTGGGAAGCTTGCACGCTATTTCAGCGCTTGACTCGTTGAGGCGACACATCATTTGATGCGCGCTTCAAGGTCGACCTTACTGCTCCGTCTCTTTTGAGCCTCTCACGCATGGATAGGCGGCGCCCTTAAGGCAGGGTAACTAGAGCGAATATCCACCGAGATTAACCCGTACTTTTTCAGCGACTCAAAACTAATAGAATTGCTCCCAATTGCTCACTTTTCGTATTAGCTAAATTGAAATGTGAGCTTTGTGAGTTCACTTTCATTTACAAACATAGCCGTTTACTCTAGACATGACAGAAAAACAGTTGCATTTATACCAAACAGCGTCACACTTACATTACCATACATAACTATTTATGTCCAACATAATTTCTTCATCTACAATTTACGAGCAATAAATGCTGAAGCCACATTTTTCGCCTGTTTTTAGAGGTAAATATAAAAATAATAGAATTTCTATCCCGCTGTGGAACGAGTCACGATTAATGTTCCGCGGCAATAAATCCCACGTGGGCGAAGTGAAATGTATTACACCAGTAATGGATTAGAATTCTGTTCGAAATCCAAGAAAAAATATTGTCTGCGCGTGCCTGTCAGAACATTTATCAGCTTAGGCACTACAACAAGAATGTGGCAGGTCAGTAAAGTGGTCTAAATTTTCCGAATACTCTGTGGAGACTGATGGGGTATATTTTTATGGGTAGAGTGTTTCATGTGGAGCGAAATAATGATCAACGGCCTATCACATTTTACAAAAAAAAAAAAAAAAAAAAAAAAAACTATGTAATTAAAAAAAATCTTGGAATCCGGTTTGCAAAGAAAAATTAAAATACGTCAAACAAATATTGCAAAATGTATAAAAATGTATTTGTAAACGTATAATTATTGTTTGTAAATATGAAAAAAATATTGTAAATATACAGACAAATGTGTATATTAACAAGCATTTCCTGTAAAGTTTAAATTATTTTTGTAAAAGTACAAAATCTTTTTTACTGTGTAGAAGGAGGAAAATCCTGTGCTTCTTCTACAGTACAGATTGTGTCGTAGGAACAGTCCCGAACGTACTGACAACAATACTTTTATTGCAGTGTGATGGGGGTATGGTGTTATAGTGGCAATTCCACCACGTTGACAATGCACATTATCTTCCGGAAATGAAGCAAGAGAGGAAGCGAGATGCTTTTCGATGAATGATAGAGAATCTCTACGACAGTAAACATCGAGTGGAGACTGGCCTTGGGAATTTCGGCGCTGACGAAACAAAGCGATACTAGAGGCCAAAGTCCCTCTAGGCACATGGTGCGACTTGGTTATTCACACTATAAAAGCACTCTCACCAGCGTTTTGCATTATCGCCTACACAGCCTCTTCATTCTGAAAACACTTCCTTCGCCACAACACAAATTTTGTTACGGAAACTAATGTTTTTTGTTAATATGTAAGCTACATCAAGTCTTCTGTTTACAATGCATGGTATTGATAACGAAATATTGTGTTGACGTTAAAAAAATTTAGCAGTTAGCACCTTGGTGATTTTAGTTTAAGTCATTTTAAAGGCATATATATATTAGAGTGGAAATATTAAATATTAAATTATCTAAGCGCCAAAATATACCGAATTGAGTTAATTACATCAAAATGAACTATGTACCTGTGTTATTTGTTTTGCTGTTAGAGCTAAGTCCAAATAATTTTCCTAGTAGCCGATCGTCGAAAAATTGCAATCCGCAATGCTTCTTGATTAGCTGCGCACAGAACAGGGCGCACAGCACACAGAAAAGTTAAAAAATCGTCAACTTCTTGTGCGTCCATTGCGTGCTATTTTCCTGTGCGTGTGCTGTGCGTCTATGAAGTAGCTGCTATCTATTAACACACGTATAACTTCTGTGCGTCTGTGCTGCTTGTGTGCTGTTTCCGATGTAGCCTGTGATGTGCGGGTAGAACACCAACACGCCGAATAAAATATAATAATAAAAACTATTTACCACAGAGCAGAGATGTACACAGAAAAAAAAACAGTTTTGTGGAGGTTAAAAATGTTTTGTCAATTTGGACCTCACGAAATAATTTTGTAGTAGTTACAAAATCTTTTTGTAGTCATTGGAAAACTTTATTGGGGACAGGAAAAATATGTTGCAGTCACTACAAGAAAATTTGTTACTGTCTATTATGACAAAATATTTTGTGGTGACCAGTAAGTATTTTTTTTTTTTCAGTGTAGGTGTGCACGTAAGGCATTAAAAACTAAACAGCGCAAATGTGTGTATTCGTAATGGCGTAAAAACGAACACATGTGTTAGCTATACCGCAAAGTGAGGTTACATTGCACCCCCTGCGGAACTTTTCACCACCCCATTCATTTATTTTTAAGGCTCGGCTTCAGTCGCCACATTGAATTTCATTATTTTTCGCTTTTTTTTTTACTCTAAGATGAAAAATGTTAAATATGCTATTATACCTCAAATTCTATTTACATTTCGCTACAGTACAGACCTTGCGATTTAGCAGCTAACGTATAATTACGCCACAATATGTATGGCAAATTTTTTTTAATATTCATAATTTACCAGAAAAATTGCGACGTGACTATACATTACTAGCTCTGTTGCCGTGCTTGTATTGTAGTTCAAGGTAAATATAATTTGCGGCATAGTCGCAGATTTTACATTTTTCTTCTCAGAATTAAAGAAAAAAAAAACGAAAAAATAATAAAATGCAATATGGCGACTGAAACCGAGCCTTAAATACAAATTCTAAAACACTATTTACAGTTAAGTAATGTAACTTATGACGGCTGTGTCAGGTGAAAGTTTAATCCTTCTAAGAGGATGCTAACAGTTATTTTAAACGAAAAATTGTGGTGTAATGTTACCCCTTAATATGTACCTTACGGTACAAGATAAATTTATCCAACTTCGTGATACTAGGGCTTCGAACTCCGATAACAGAAATGTGGTAAACGTTTAAATTGTGTACTTACTGTAATACGATAGTCACTTGTTGCCGAGACTACATATGCCTGCCCTCTGTTTGTATCCCAGTGAACTAGGTGTACAGATCCGTCCCAGTTTTGTGAAGCCCGCTAAGTGGTTTGTCACTATATTAAGGTATATAATGACATATGTCCAGTTTATTTTGGAAAGTGAATATACGCGGTGAAGGCTGACAATCATGTACTACAAATTTTTAAAGACTATCTCGATTAAAAATTGAGACATTTGTCTTGGCATTTAGAGTTATAAGTTCATGGTTTCGCAATATTAAAAGCGGCAAAGAATGAAGTAGAACATTTTTTTACCAATGTTAAGTGTTTCTGACATCTTAAACCTAAAATCAAAAAGAATAAAAAAGATCGTTAAGCCCGTCCATGTACCTCAACCAATAGGGCTGGCCCTTTGTTTGTTGCTTACAGCCGTTCAGTCGTCATGTCGTATGTGTTAAACGAAGGCACACGAAAAAAAAAAAAATATATATATATATTCTGGGGCAGCTACAAAATATTTTGACTCCACAAAAATATTATGGCTACCAAAAAAATGTTTTCTGGTAACTACAAAATAATTTTGCAGTGAAGACTTTCTACAAAATGTTTCTTTTGGGGCATAGGTTTAGTTGTACGTTTTATGTCTTTTGAATGGAGAAGTTACAGTATTTTGCTTTTTCTTGAACTCAACTGTCTACAAGCAACCCGTTCTGCAAATACTATTGAATAAATACAAAAATGTGTGAGAACAATAAATCTACAAACTTTGCATCTACGGAACAGTTACTAATAATACAAAATAATACTGATCGTTAGTAAAATCGAAGAACACTCACTGTAAACAATACATAAGAACACTAATAGTAATTAATGGAGGTGTAAAGCTGAAATAATTGCCAAAACAAAAATAAAACCTACCTCACGAAATTTTACATTAACGAAAACACAGTCATATCAAACTTAATAAATATCCGCGAGAGTTAAAAATATCTTCGTACATACACAACTAATGCCGACCATATGACCTAACATTAATATTAGCTGTCCAGACTCATCCTGACAGACGTATACAGAATGTTCAGAAATTCAATGCCCAAAGTATCTAATATGGAAGATTAAGGAGACAAATATATTTCGCCGAATAACCATGTGTCGGAAACAAACAGTTGAGGAGTAATGAGTGTTCAGGGGTATCGGATTTGATTCAAAAGACACGAATGATGATTGTTTACAGTACCCAATTTTTTTGATCAATGTTATAATAAATGTTTAAAATGAGCAGCATTAACCTGAGCGCAGAGCCGGTATCGACGTAGCAAGAAGTCTCGTGTTCACTGGAAGGTGTACAACCCACGAATACTGTATTATAGTTAAAACGGGACACTCTGTTATATCGATACCAGCTCTGCACTGAAGTTGATGCTGCTAATTTTGAACATTTATTGTTAACATTGATCAAAATATAAAGTACTGTAAACAATTAATGATGGTGTCTCCTCAATCACACCCGATACCCCAGAATACTCATTACTCCTAAACTATTTTTTCAGACACATGGTTACCTGGCGAAACATATTCGTATTTGTCTCCTTCATCTTCCCTGTTACTTTGGGATTTGCATTTTTAAGTAGGCCTATTCCGTATATTTGTGTGCGCCACGGATAAAATCTAGGAGTGTTGACGAGTTCCGCAAGATGTCTGGTAGACTGTTTTATGCTCGAGCAACAGTGGCGGTAAATGACATTGAGAATGGATTTGATTTGTGTGGAGGTATGGTAAGCTGACGAGATAAACTAGATCTTATGTTGAAGTGGTTATTCACGGGTCCCTGCTAATGCTGTTCTTTGCGAGTTTAACTTTGTGTAACTCATGAAAAAAAGCATTCATCGCAGATCCGTTACATAGATATGTTGGAAATTGATCGCAGTATGTAATTTTTTTTTTAAATATGAGTTTCTAAAATTTTGCCTACTTATCCTCTTAATTACATTTTCTTAAAGTCAATAATTTACAAATATTATAAAATTATATATTTTAAAAAGGGAGAGGGGCGACTACATTGTACAAACGATTTTCAACGTTTAAATGCAAGGGTTCTGTGATATCAGCATTCTTTCAAAATTTTAAAAATTAAACTTACGAAAATAGCAGAAATAGGAATTCGTGACCTTATGAATGTGATCCTCACCACCTCGTACTTATCAGCTTTCACTATATAACTTATGTATCAGCGTACGTACCAACGCTTGTGGTACATCATGACATAAATTAAAAGATACAGAAATTACAGATTCTCTAGAATTGTTACAACATTGATATCGTAAAGTCTGTCAGATTGAAGCTGCACCTTGTTTCAGAATTTGGTCTTCTCCTACACAGCTAAAGTAAATTCATACTTTTACAAGAAAATCTTGTAATCTAATGTCAGCACATTTATCAGTCCAGGTAGTACAACAAGGATGTGGCATGTCATTAAAGTGTTCTAAATTTTCCAAATACCTGAGATCACTAGAGGTATGCATTTTTATGAGCCTACTGTTCGATGCCTAACAAAATAACCTTTGAAGGCCTGTCAATTTGTACAAAATATTTTGTACTTTCACAAAAACATTCTTCAAAATTGGTTACAACAATTATTGTTTGTGTTATTTGAAACAATTGCTCTAAATTGTACAATAGTTTAATAGTGAATATTCAAAAATTATTTGTAAATATACAGACAATTGTATGTTTCCCAGAATTTCGTGTAAAGTTTACAATTATTTACGTAAATTATTTTTTTGGAAACTATTTTCAAGAACTTTTTTATTGTAAAAGTACAACTTTTTTTTGCTGTGTAGACGACAGCGCTGCGGGCAGAATCCACCGGGCGCTCCGTGGAACCAGGCCGTGTCCGTTAACTCCAGCTCAGCGGACAATGTGTTGACGGAAATCTTGGAGGCTGATTGGTGGGCCGGCGTCGACCTTCGCACCGCGAGAGGCCACAAGAATGTGGCTGAAAGGCGCCGTGCCAGACGCAGCTCGCTATCGTCGCTTCGACAAGTTCGACCGTTCATTGAGCGCTTCTGAAAGCCTTGCTTGTGTGCCCGCCCAGCGAGCGAACACAACACGAACAAGAGCTGCCACTCAAACTGGACTTAGGTAGGTTTTGCTCTGTCACGTGACCTGGTTTGCGTGAACGCCTACGTGCAGTTTTATTTTATTTATTTTATTTTATAACGTACAAATTCAGCCTCAGGCTGGTTTACAATTGGTACGTAGTTGAAACTATTCACACTAATGAACAAATATTAATTATGAATATTACAATATTATTACAAAAGAATTGCATTAAACTTATGATTGTAAGCATTACAAGGTTTTAAAGTATAATTGTAACATTACATTGAAC